>CAUYPK010076182.1:0-42056 GCA_963574355.1 Loris lydekkerianus
GTTTCTCAGATCTTTGAGGGATGCAACTTCTTGTCTCAATGTGTCAACATCTTTGGTCATTTGGTCTTTGAATTCATTGGATTGTTGAGATATCTTTTGGGTTACTGCTTGGAATTCTAATTCGATCTTATTTGCTATCCAGATTCTGAATTTGATTTCTTACATCTCAGCTATTTGTTTGTGCATGGGATCTTGTGCTGTGTCTGCCCCATTGATCCTTGGGGGAGTTGATCCACTCTGATTGTTCATATTACCAGAGTTTTTCTGTTGATTTCACCTCATGATTGTTTTTCACCATTGCCTCTGGCTGTCCTCAGAGTTGGGGTGGTATCTCTCCAAGATTAGACCCCAGCAGGATCACTCTATTGTTGCTGGATCTTTGTAGGGAGTGACCGTTTGTAGTTCCTCTGGGCTGCCACACCTAGGGAGTTCTGGTTGTGGAACCAGCCCCGGAGTGTGACACACCCGGATCCAGCAACAGGGCAGGAGTTGGTGCACACAGTTCTGGGACTTTGGCACAGAAAGCCCAATGCTCCAGCAGTCTCTTGCCAGGAGAAGGGTGCTATGCAGAGGCAGGGAGGGCTCTGGAGGGCACGTGGCTACCGGTGTCCCTGGCCAGACGAGTGAGCCAGTGTGGAGGCAGGGAAGGTACAGGAGGCAGGACGCGGGGTTGTGAGGCTCCTGCAGTTCCTGATCAGGGCATGCAGAGGCCCAGTGGGAGTGTGTCGCAGGTCAGGGATCACAGCGCAGCTCTTATGAAGGTTCAGGTAATGCCAAGCCTAGGAGTCTGAGGTTGCTATGAGCTGTGACGCCATGGCACTCTACCCAGGGCAATAGCTCAAGGCTCTAGTGTGCCAAAACCAGTCTCACTCTGCCTCTAAGGGTTAAGACTGTAAGGCAGCTCAGTCCCCGCTTTTAGACTGCTCAGTCACTAGGTTACTAGCTCCCACCCAATGCTTGCTCTGCGACCCTGAGGGCAGAGCTTGCCGGGGCAGTTCTCTCACAATGGCTCCCTGCGGCCCACAGCCAATTACTATTAGCTCTGTCCAGGTCAGCGGCTCAGTCTGGGGCCCTAGACAATGCCCAAAGTTCTCCGCACTCCTGCTCAAGCTCTCCCCAAGGTAGTTCAACTGAGTGCCAAGTCCAAAATCACTGAAACAGTTCACAGGTAAGGCCTTCCCAGCTTGCAGTCTCACTGATGCTTGTACTTACAGTTGCCAGCAGGATTAGGTTGATTGAACACATGCAAACACTTGCCAGTTTTCCACTGTTTTTGTCCTCCTCTTGGGGTCCAGAAGTCCCTTGCTGACTCTGTGTATCCTCAAAGGGATGGTTATAGGCAGATCCCACCAGCCAGAGATGCCTGGAGTCTTATCTCCCCAGACTCACTGTGCCCAGTTGCAGGGAATCTGTTACTCAGCCACCATCTTGCTCCACCTCCCAAGAAGGTCAAGTTTTGACCGATCTGTTGTCATCTGATTCTGTTTAATTCCTAGTTTACTCAGTACTTATTAACACAGATAATTACTTTTTTGAGTTCATATTTTTCCTACGAGGTCTCCACTTCCAGGTTTTTTTGTTTTTCTTTGTCACCTCCAGTCCCTGAGAGCCTTCAGCTGGGAAGACTCCTCAGGTGCAGAAAGTAGGAGGAGACTCGCAAAGCCGCTGGTGCTGAGTTTGGGACACAATAGTTTTGTGGGTAAGTCTCTCCTACCACACCCAGCAAGACATTTGAATATCATTATCAATATAAAAGTTTTTGTTTCAAGAGCAACACTTTAACTTCCATAGTATATGAGCCTAGGCAATATTTTATCCTTCTATAAAATTCAGGAGTTCTGAGAACTAAATGGCATTGCATTGGATTTAAAAATTAAAATTACCAAAAAACCAGTAAAATTGAGGGAAGAAATTATAAGAATAATTTATATTCAGAATTCTGCTATTAAAGAATGAAATAACACAGATCATCCCAAATTACTTCCTTTGTCTATGTTGATCAAATTCACAAAAAAATTATTGATTTTTCTGTCCTAATTGGCTTATGTAAACATAATTAGAAGCAGCTTTATAATAAATTATCCTCTTATTTTTCTGCCTTTGATCTCCAATTGAAAAAATGAAAATGGCCTACATTTCTGTTGGATTGCTCTTCCATGTAACTTGAGATGTTTTACAGTACCACCTCATTAATCCTAATCATATTACTTCAAGTAAATAATGGGAAAGTAACACTATGCCATTGATAGACATGTGCTAAAGCACAAAAAAGCTAACTAACCTGCTGGAACTCACACAGCCAGTCAGCCTGAACCCCATCCAAAGTCTCCAGTCTCCTAACACCTCACATTCCACGGTCTCTGCTTGGCCTTACTGCTCCCTGCCTCTACCTTGGGAATTAAGTCTTTCCTGTACTTCTGAAACCCAAGCAATTTTATGGTTCAATTTTAATTTTCTCTTGTCATTGTGGGGTTTTTTTAAAGATTTACACTGCTAGATGTTTGGGTTGAAGGTTATTTTCTTTAAAACTTAGAGCTTTTTCACCCAAAAAGAAAAGTTTTGCAGTAAATGTCTCTCAATTCATGAAGGAATCAAAAAGATATTCTGTTTTTTTTTCATGTTTACTATACAGCAATGCAAAACAGTATGCAATCCACTATCAATTTGGAATGTCTCTTACAATTTTGATAATCTGTTATTCTGCACCCATTTCTTAAATAGTTACTACTTGCCTGGAATTTCAGGAGGCACTAAATTTCAGAATATGATGAAGGAAGGTAGTATTTTAGGTACTTACTGCAGTAAGTGAGGGAGTCAGAGGTGGCTGTCAAGGGATTAGTGGGGACGAGGCTGGAATAAATGGGGCAAAGGGTAGAGTATGAAAAGCTTCCATAATGAAGGAAGGCGTTGCAAGTTGATTGTTAACAATAAACAAAGAATGAACAAAATTCTTTGCCCTTCTGCTTGAGCTGCTCTCAATTAACTTTATCTTACTATTGCCTTGAATAATAAGGATAGAATATTAACTGTATTGCCTCATGACCTTGCTTATGGTAAAAGCCCCCTTGGACTACAATGAACTATAAATTAACTATGAAGAATGATGTGAATGCCAGACTTTAAATTTCCCTAAATGTGGTGACTCTTATAACTTTCATGTCCTTGCAAGGACCTTGGAAGCTATGCCTGTGAGGTTATTACAAGAGTAATTTGCACCTGTGAAGTTTAAGACTTCTAAACTGGACTGTTCGCTTTTCTTCTGAGCTATGGGACTGCTACAACAATTCCCTCAAAAAGGAAAGACTCAGCTGGCTGCAGTGGCACGTGCCCGCAGCACTAGCGTTTCCAGAGTCTGAGGCAGGAAGATCTCTTGGGCCTAAGGGTCTCAGACCAGCCTGAGCAACACAGTGAGACTTTGAAAATTTAAAAGAAAAAAAAAGGGAAGGGGAGGAGAGGGAGAAGGGGAAAAGAAAAGTGAGGAGGGGAGAGGCAAGACCTAATGCTATTGGTGGTGATCTTTATCTCTTCCTATTCCTTTTTGAATAGACTGCTGTTAATACTTTCTCTAATAGTCTAAGTGATTGTGAATGTTTAGTTAGATCTAAGAAAACCACTTGGTGAGCTACCCGTAGCTCACTGGGTAGGACGGTGGCCACATACATGGAGGCTGGCAGGTTCAAACCCGGCCCAGGCCAGCTAAGGCAATAGTGACAACAGTAACAACAACAACAACAACAACAACAGCCAGGCATTGTGGCAGGCACCTGTAGTCCCACTACTTGGGAGGCTGAGGCAAGAGAATAGCTTATGCCCAAGAGTTTGAGGTTGCTGTGAGCTGTGACGTCACAGCACTCTACCTAGGGTGACAGCTTGAGACTCAAAAAAAAAAAAAAAAGAAAGAAAAGAAAACCACTTGGTGCATATTTGCAATAAACAGTGCAGATCCAGAGGATGATACAAAAGTACTTCAGGATGGGTTGAGTGTTGAGTGTTAACGGAGAAAGCAGTGCTAGAATTCTTCTGATCGCTTAGCAAAAAGGGTGTTAGGATGCATGGTTGATTAAAGAGAAAAGATACTGGAGCAAAATAAGGTTAGGTGGCTATTAAGAGAATGAGGGCCTAAGTTAGAGTGGTAATCACATTAAAAAAGTACAACAAAAGGGAAAAATTTGAGGGATAGCTTGAACAAAAAAATCACTGGTAACATAGAATGAAAAGATAAAAACAAAGTATGAAAAAGGATTCAGACATCTCTAATCTAAGAAATGAGCATAAGAGAAGGGTCACTGACACAGAAAGACAAGAAGAGAATGTTACTTATGAAGAATCAGTTATATCAACTTCAGTTTCTATCTTTGTTTAAGATAATGCAGAGGCTCTGACTATAGGTAATATATGGACAATTATATAGACAAGACTACTTGGCTACAGACATACCCAGCTGGGGAAATGGTAGTAAAACCATGAAAGGGGATGAGGTCTCAAGACATTGATTCCACAAAGGGAAGAACCAAAGTTCAAACCTTCAATTTTGGAGGAGACTATCCAAAATTAAGGGGTGCAAAAAGGAAGGACTGGCAAAAACACAGAAGTAATAAAATAGTAGTATAATACATGGAAGTTATCACAGAGGTCAAAGATAGCTGAAAAGATCAATAGGTGTAGCAGCCCATATAGCCTATGGCTAGGAGGAGTGAGAGTTATAAGAAATACCTGTATAGCTCAACAATGGAACACCTTGGTGAAAAGGGCTTGGAGAGAGGGATTTAGCTCTCCTAACAAGCATGAGAGCTCATGAGATGAGAGCATTAGTGAATTGGCAGTCTCTACACCTGTGGTGTTGAGACGAGGTCAGCCTTAAATTAGGCTGGAGGAGAAGGCAGTCAGGAGCATGCGCATTCTATCATGGACCCACTTATTCTGACTCTGTCTCCTCTCCTGCCTGCAGAATGCCAGCACAGCGTCTCTCTGCTGAAGATTACCAAGCTCTACTAAAAACTAAGATCTATCTATTCTAAAACTGCTTTACTCTAAGTCCGTCTCTCTCTCTCTCTCTCTCTCTCTCTCTCTCTCTCTCCCCCCTCCCTCCCTCCTTCCCTCCCTCTCTTACCCTCTCTCTCTCTCCTGCAGAAGTAGATACCCCTCAGGCACCTAAGACAAATTGTTCATGAGCAAGGTAGCTTAGCGGTCCATGTCCGGAACCTAGTTAAGCCTGGCCCGAGACCTGGTCAGTCTTGGGCCCTGGCAAATAGGGTCTTTGAGAAAGAAAAGCAATGTTATAAAACAGAAGCAACCTGGCAAGGAGGTAAAAGGTCTTGGGAGGGAAAAAACTCAAGCCACACATGTAGATCACTCCATACCCAAGTTATCTGGCAGAAAGAAGAGAGAAATAGGATAGAGGCCAGGAAAGCCAGCAAGATAGGGTAACATTAACTTTAATATATGATAGAATAAGGTCTAAAGGAAGATTTATGGGAATGAATAAATTATTAGAGATGGCTGGTCGATCATCAATCAACTACTAGATAATCAAAAAAAAAACTTAGTGAGGAATAATGTGGATCAAGAAATGTACTAGGCATGGAGGTAGACAAATATAACATTATTACCTCCCCAAGTAGCTCACTGTCTGATAGGAAGACAGGCAATATATTATAAATTAATCACAATGTGGTAATTGCTACCTATGTAAGAGGCAACATAGATCGTAATGAAGGCAAGGCTTTGCTTAGCAGATATCAAAGGTGCGCTTATGAAAACAGGGAGGAACTGGACAGACAAGTAAGTAAAAGGAGGCTACCCAGGCAGTAATCATAGTATGTACAAAAAAATAGGGGAAGTTGGAAATTTTGAAAATTGTATTAGTTTTGTGTAAGTGGTACATAAGATGAAAACCAGGGAGTCAAAAAAGATGAGGCCCTAAATTAACAGTTAATGTTAAATAACAAAAGGCCTAATAGGATGAGCTATATAGACCTGATTTTGTTCTGAAAGTAATGCAGATGGATTCATGGAAGGATTTAGGACAGAGTAATAACACAGCTTTTAAAGGAGATCTTCAGTGAATACCGTATTCATTTCCTATTGCCGGATGAGCAAATTACCTTAAACTTAAAGGTTTAAAACAACACAAATCTATTATATTACAGTTCTGGAAGTCAGAAGTCTAGAATGGGTCTCACTAGGCTAAAACCAAGGTGACAAGAGGACTGTATTTCTTTCTGGTCACCCAGGGGAGCAGCTATTTTTCTTGCCTTTCTCAGTTTCTTGGGATCTTCCATACTCCTTGCCTCTTGATCTCCATCCACCTTCAAAGCCATCATTGGTCTACTGAGCCTTTCTCATAGTGCAGCCCTCAGACACTAACGATGCTCACTCGGCCCATTTAAGGACTTTTTGGGATAGCACTGGGCCCACCCTAGCTAGTCCAGTATAATCTCCCATCTGAAACTCTTTAATTCACTTATATCTTCAAAGTCCCTTTTGCTGTATAAAGTAACAAATTCACAGGTCTGTGGATTAGGAAGTGGACATCCCAGAAAGCCATTATTCAGCTTATCACAGGCAGCATTGTTCTATATTTCTGAATCCTTAATACCTCGCTTAACAAAAGGCAACTGGATTCTCATATCAGGCAGCCTCTAGAAAACTCCACTATAATTGTGAGATAATGAGAGTGAGAAAGGTAAATAATGTCCAAGAATTACAATAAAAATAATTTTGATCTCATTAACTGGCTACAAGGGTTTTAGGAATCCAGTTATACCAAGCCATACTTCGGAAATAAATGTACTAGCACTTTGCAAACTACCACTCTTCTGGGTATTTCATAATTGATCTGAGGAATTCGCAGAATTGTTGGAGTAAGATGAAAGACCTATAATTATTTCCTCTGAGAATCCGTTATTTTCACTTTAAATACAAAGTTAAAATTATAGATATTTAACTACCCATTGTTATCAGCTGTTTGATAAAAGCTGTTGAAAAAAGTTCTTATGGATTCTATATGTATTACAGAAATATTTGATTTATATCAATCAGGAAATGTCTCCCTCTCAAATCCTATATGTACTTTTTCAATTTTTTAAAGCAATCTGTAGAGAAAAGTTTTTGAGAAATGTACACTTGAAAACGGGGTTTTAACGCCATTGTATTAAAAAAACAGAAATCACAGCTATTTTTAGGGATTTCCTTGAATTACTCAACCCTGAAAATATAAGTGAAACTCAAAAGGCAAAGGTCTGAGTAAGGAAAAGAATGTGAAAGAAGGTAGACCTGTCTCCTTGAAATATGTATTTTCCAGTGATAATGGAAAAACAAAGGCCATTATCATTTTTTCTCCACTTTAATTTAAAAGTCTGGCAAAAGAGAAAACAGCAATTCAGGATCTTTCATAGTCCCAAGGGCCCCTCTGCCCTAATGATTAAAGTGATATAAGCTTAAGATTTCCAGAAACATATATGTCAGCCAAATATAACATTTAGAAAATAATTAAAGCATTAGTTGAAAAAATAACTACTAAAGGTTCTAATTTAAAAACAATACCTCTCTGGGAGGCCAAGGTGGGTATATTGCCTGAGTTCAGGAGTTTGAAACCAGTCTGAGCAAGAGCAAGACTACATCTCTACTAAAAAAAAAAAAAAAAAAAAAAAAAAAAAATAGGAAAAACTAGCTGGGCATTTTGGCAGGAGCCTGTAGTCCCAGTTACTAGGAAGGCTGAGGCAAGAGTATCAGTTGAATCCAAGAGTTTGAGGTTGCTATGAGCTTTGATACTACAGCACTCTATCCAGGGCACCAGAGTGAGACTCTTAAAAAAAAAAAAAAAAAAAAAAATCTGACTTTCTGACTTTCATTCCTTGATACAATCTGTCACCCTTTTTGACTATCTATTAAAAATACCAAAAAAGAGAGAGAAATTAAAACCAGCAAAAATTAAGAATGATGGCCAACCTTTTGCCAGAAACCAGGAGAACATTCCCACAACTATACCTTACCTTTATCATTAAACAAACTTATTGACAAACAATAAACTGCCCATCTTTAAGAAGATATAGGGAAGATACACTGTCAGTCACTCACTCAAAACTTGTTGCAAATTAATGAGCAGTCACCCCATCTGGAGTGAACACTGTCTTTTGAAGCACCCAGAGTTGTGCTCCTCAGCCCTTTAGTTTATATTTCTTTAGAAGGAGACCAGATCTCAATTCCAACTGCAATAAACAACAGCTCAAAAACAGAAGGGAGACCTATGTTGTTATTTGCCTAAGATATAGATAGTATAGATCCCACTCATGAAGTACTTCAGGAAGAAAAACTGAACAGCCCAGGTAACTATGCTGGTTTTGCATTGGTTCCTAGCATTAAATTTTTTTTAAGCAGAAGTAGTAAAACAACACTCCACTGTCAGCCCAGCATAGAAGCTGCTGGATTACTGGGAATTAGAGTCAGCAATACAGCCACCTGGTTTCTGTGGAGAATTCATATGAAACTTAACTAACATCAAGTTGGCTAAATGTAACCTAAATATTTTGACTATAAGTATCCCTTGTAAGAAAGAACTCTCCTGATTCCAGCGATCATGAAGAAAGCATCGTCTTTCAGTCATCATGAACTTGAGTTTTAATCCTAGCTTGTGTCTACTCTAGGCCTCAGTTTCCTTGTCTATTAAGTGGAAATTATAATCATTAATCCAAGGAAATATCCATTGTATGTCTAAGCTGAGTCAGTACTCAATAAATGACAGCTATTATTATGAGAAAATTAGAATGGGCTTAAACAAAAAAGTAAAGAGAACAAATCTAAGAGTAAACATAGTAAAAAGGAAAAAGAAAATCATACCTCTAAAAAATGATTGTAGGAATTGCAGGAAAAAACTATAATCCTACCTTCTATTAAAAAAGAAAGAAAGAAACCAAAATCCAAGGAGAAACCAAAATGAAGTTAAAATAAAGATGGCTAAAGAGGATCTAAAGGATAAAATTTAAATGTCACTTTTTATAGGAATATTAATAAAAATAAAATATTAGTTTAGTTGTAATAAAAATTACAGAACTCATACTGAGGAAAAGAGAGTAAGTGATGAGAAGGGTAAACTTGAAGTGGTCTCACAGAATGCAGAGGGAGAAGACTAGAAACAAATGAAAGGATGAGAGCAAAAGGAAGGAAAAACAGGGATTTAAACCAAAAATTCCTGATTTTTCTAAAAAAAAAAAAAAATAAGAATTATTAGTACAGATCCAATGTATCAAAGACAGGATTGAAGAAAAATTTCCTGGGCTGAGCCAAACCAGCATTTGGCTTTCTGAGGAAATTATTATTACTAAAGAAGGTATTTCAACCTTTTAGAAATTAGATCAGAATGAAGATTTCAAGAGAGATGGGGAGATGAAATATGGTGATGAATAGACTAAGACTGTGCTGAATGATTAAATTACCAAATTCATAAATAATACAAAAAGCTGCTACCTGAGCACTGGAAAATTAGCAAAACAGAGCCTGGTAAGGAGAATGTACTAAAGGCAGAGAGAAGCGAAGCTGTAAGAAGGAAGTTTCCAGATTTAATGGCTTTGAGATTCAGGCTAAGTGCAGTTGGCATACACATCTCAATCAACAGGCCAGGATGCTAGAGGAAAAATTCAGTCTTTCTTACTTAAAGATGCTTGTTCAGAAAATCAGAAGCATCTGATTAGGTCTTCTGGACTGGGATAAAGTCATTGCTGATCCAGGACACTTCCCCAACTAAAATATATTCATTAATGCCTGGACATTGTGGTGGGTGTCTGTTGTCCCACCTACTCAGGAGGCTGAGGCAAGAGGGTCGCTTGAGCCCAAGAGTTTGAGGTTGCTGTAAGCTATGTTGCCTTGGCACTCTACCCAGAGTAACAAAGTGAGACTATATCTCAAAAAAAAAAAAAAAAAAAATCTAATATTTACTACATAGGCGATATAATTTTAACTTCTATGCTGAGATAAAATACACAGAAATTTAAGAAATCACTTCTTCAGTTATAAATTTTACAATTGTAGTTATCATTTTTAACCAAAAAAGAGCATACTTATTTTCATTTTCGTTTATGGACAGAATTAGTATACCTAAACATCCAGTGACAACCCATGCTCAGAAATTCGGATTGTAGTTATAAAAAAAAAAAAAAAATCCCCAAGAAAATGTTGATTAACCCTCACCTCCAGAGAGGCTTCTTCCAAGATTATATTTATCATAATGTTCCAGTGTTAGAACAGACTTTTCTAAGCTACATTTCCTTATTGCTCAAGCAAATAAAAGAAAGTGTTTAACATAGGAGGCATAATTAGATTTCCTAAGATGTTCTGTCAGAGTTAAGTCTGTAAAAATCTAATTGCTTTATTAAAAACCATTATAGTAAAAATCACAATATACATGTTTTATAAGCAACATTTAAAGAAGCAAACCACTTTATAATATGACAGATGTAATAAAAAAAATTCTTAAGACTTCATATAAAGCCATTCATTTTCCACTTACAATGTCCCACTTCCTTGCATCACCTGATATCACCATTTATCACTAAAAGCAGTTTTAAGTCATTTTGTGAACATTTTATCTGAAGTATCAAGTGATATAAATATCTTTTAGGTGCATTTTGCAATAAAGTAAACCCTTTTGATGGTCTTCTAGAGATAAAAAGAAAACATTCACATTAGAACATTTACTTGATTTATTATAATGGAAGATTATGCACACCAAAAAGCTAATTGGATCAATCAAATTCAATTATGAAATCCTATAGAGGAAAATCATTCAAGCTATCTCAAGTGTTTTGAAGAAATGCATTTCACTACTTTTTGGAAAAAATACATTCTGAGTTGTTAAATATTTTTACCTAAAACTGCAGTTTTTCATTTGTCTGTTCCTACCTACACACTGGTTTTCTCTCTTTGGCAACTGAAATTATGTAACAGCACAGAAGACAGCTGCAGTAGAGAATCCTAAGGAAGATTTCAACCACATTGTAGGGCACTGACTTTCCAACACACTTACCCACAAAGATTTGCAAGCAAATCTAAAGAATCTTTCTGTTCCCAGAATACATCCACATAGTATTTTCTACTATTGCTGCTAGTGCAGAAAGAAGAATTGTTCCAAAGGAGCAATTATGAGGGAAAACATTTCTGATATCTGCTAATGAAATACAGCATTGTTTAACACCTGGTAGCACAATAGATTTATCTGAGATGTTTTTTTAAAAATACAGATCTCTAAGCCTCCCCCCAAGCCTACAAAATCAGAATTTCCCATGTGGCTCCATATAATTACATTCAAAACCAAGAAAAAAGCTTTCTTTCTTGTTCTGACATGCAGTCAAGTCTGGAAACCACTGGTGTACAAGGTCACACCAACACAAATCCACCTCTCAAGAAACTCAACTGACATTTACTTATAGTTTCATTTTGTGTCATTTCACACTACTATATACTTTAATTTGTGTGAAAACATCCCTATCTCATTAACAGATGTAAAAATGCTAAAACCAAAATGTTTAGATTCATTCTATTTCAACACAATATCCTTGAGTAAGCATCACTTCATGATCGGAAACCCAAAACAACATAAGGGTATACAGCACACCCACTGGGTGAAGGGCTGAACTACAATTTAAACTTTACCAAACAAATGCAAACAATATAACCTAATCACTTGTACCCTCATATTAATCTGAAATTTTAAAAAATTTTAAAGTGCACAAATAACAAGTAAAACCTCATAATTCCCCCATACTTAAATTTAAGAGCTATTTAAAATAAAACAATTTGGTTTTAGGCCCATGTTTTCTCATATATCTTAATCGCTGCTAGAAAATATTGTCCAAATTAGAAAGTCCTTTTTTTCTTTTCTTTTCTTTTCTTTTTTTTTTTTTTAGAGACAGAAACTCGCTTTATCGCCCTCTATAGAGTACTGTGGTGTCACACAGCTCACAGCAACCTCCAACTCCCAGGCTTAGGCAATTCTCTTGCCTTAGCCTTCTGAGTAACTGGGACTACAGGCACCTACCACAACACCCAGCTATTTTTTTGTTGCAATTTGGCTGGGGCCAGGTTCAAACCCGCCACCCTTGGTATATGGGCCCAGTGCCCTACCCAGTGAGTCACAGGAGCTGCCCAGAAAGTCCTTTTTCATCAAAGTCTAGCAAATTTAATTTTTGAGCAGAAACATTGCAATCATTTATTTTTACCTTTGAATGAGCATTGGAAACTAATGATTCCTTTAGTTTTCTAACCTGAAAAAATTTGAATGTTCTCATCTACTTTAACAAAATTTGATTAAAGACAAATGTCTCTATGGCAATGTAATAGATCCTATTTTACAGAATATTTATGTTCTGTGAGATATTAATAAGTATCCATTAGTAAAGGAGTTCTATAATCAAATAATTTCAATGAACTATGGAATGGATACAGGTAGGTTTTAAAAATGCCTGCAGAACTTCCCATGACTGTTAATTTTCTAATGTGTATTCTCAGGCTCCAAGGGAGGTTCATAGCAGCCAGCATGTCCTACAAGTAATTGAACATACAAATATCTGTTGATATCTATTGGGAACCTTGTGCTACTTAGAATATCATTTGGAAACTGCTATGATAGAGCTTCCAGAATATGTAATATGAAAAAGTACACAGTATGTTACAATAGCTGATGACATTAATTCATCTAAATAATATTGATTGAGGACATTCCCTTGAAAGCACTATGCTGAATGACTCTGTAACTAGACTTCTGTTCTGCTTTAGCTTTATACAGCAGCTTAAATCTGATATTTCATTTATGAACACAAATACTGTCAATTAAAGAAATTTCATGCCAGCTTGAAAAAAAAATCTCCAGATAAGAAAATTGAATTCAAATACAATATTTTTATTTGTGTCCTTGTTATATATTTTGAATCTGAAACATGGCTTTAAGATAATCTAAGGATCATCTAGTTTGAATGTGGTGGCATACTGTCAGTATTTTCCTTTCTTTCTCTTGGAAAACCCAAGAAGTGACAAGGGAAATAGGAATAGAAATAGAAATTCACCAATTAGCTATACCTAAAATACAGCTGAGAAGAACCCACATAAACATACATTCTTTTAAAGCAAAATAGAATAAACAAACATTGTTAAACAAGAGTTCTGAATCTTAAAACAGACCCAGAGCAATCGACATAAATGCATAGCTTTGTAAAGCTGTAAAAATTCAAAAATAATGCAAGCATATATTGAGAATATAGAGGAGAAAAGATCAAGTCACTCATTGGGGGAAAATATGAATCTGGCCTCAAATATCTCTATAGTAATATTCAACAATTAACAAGCAGTGGAGCAATTATAAAAATCATAACCCAAGAGTATAAACACAACCAAATGTTCGTGTGACTATAAAGGCAATATTCAACCAATTTTTAACATGAAGAGAGATCTCATTCTCCATTCCCAATTCTTTCAATGTAAAGGGAGATACAGTAGTGTAATGCTCCTCAATTTCTCTGCCTCCCCAAACCCTCTCAAGAAGTATCGTAGCTTATTAATAATGTGAAAATATTAGGATCTACGCATCATATTCCAGCTCCTTCCTCTCTACTATTACTCCTGATAGCTACCTGATTACAGAAGGTATGACATCTCAATTACTCTCAACCATTTATCAGGTCTAGTACTACATTCCCCAATGTGAAAATGTTTGATATTTTAGAAGGCATAATCCTTCATGTATTATAAGACTTTAAGCCCTACTCCCTATTCACTAAATGCTAGAACTTCCCAATTATTAGAACAACCAAAACTGCCCAACTCACATTTCCACTTCAACCAATTAGGAAGGAAATTTCCCTTCGTTGAAAACAACTTGTAAAATATACTAGCTGGAAAAAAAAGTCTCTTCCACAGAAGAGTCATGTGATTTTTCAGCCTGCTCGTGACCAGGAGAGCTCTATCTGCCTAATTCTTGGGTTTGGAAGTCCACTTGCCTACAGATAACAATAGATAATAGCCAACACTTATTGAAAGCATAGTATACAGGGTCAATCACAAGAATCTCAGATGTATACATAGCATAACATTGAATCCTCTAAAGTGCCTTCTAAATTAAATACTACTGTCTTCCTCGTTGCATAGCAGAGGCATAAGGAGATCACAGTCCTATTGTCCAGTACATAGACAAGGACCATTGGGGTGAGGTGAGGGGGAAGAGTAAGATATGAGAAAGTAAAATTTTACATGCAAACAGATTATGTTTTCTGATGCAGCCAGGAAGTGGTTTTAAACTTGAGTGGTATTTTACTAAGTACAGATAAAGAAGGTTCTTAAATTTTGCAAAACATAGCAAAGGAATAAAGATGAAAGTCATGTGGTGGCCTGGAAACCAAATGAAGAAAGTTTTCCAAGGAAAAGAGAGGGAGCAACCATGTCAAAAGCTACTGATAAGTAAAATACGGATATAGTGGCATGGAGGATACCCATGAACTTGAGAAGATATTTTCAGTGGAATAGCATATGTGTGTCAAGAGGATATTGATCAAAAGTAATGCTGTTGAGGCAGAAATAATTTGGTAAAAGTTCATTGGAATCCAAATATAAGGGTTAACTTTGGAAGACACACCAACAAAGTAGGACATATTCCAAAGTCTGCTACAAATTACAATGCTTTTATACGAACGTTTAGGAGAACAGAAGAGGACTCACATCAGAGTTGGTTGTTTTCATTGGAGAGCACAATATGATGGTTACAATCATTAGCTACAGATGACAACATACACATACCAGCAAAAAATGTTTTTATGTATAAGACAATCAATAAAACTTCATGGTTCAAAAAAAAAATTGGTGTCCTTTTAAACGTCAGTAGGTTATATATCAAGCAGTACATCAACAGTTTGAGGAACTCACAGTAAGATTTTTTCACTCAGGGACAGGTTGTAAGCCATGAATCATAAGTCCTTCCCGAAATCGCTAATTTGGAAGCTTGGTAAATGTGACCTGTAGGTCACCAAAGGCAAAAGCATGATTGAAGTGGACTCATAAGACATTTGGGGAGAACACAGATGATTTTTTTTAGGAGTTTTGCTTATTAAAGAGGAGAAAAACAAGAAAGAGACTCAAGAGAAAGTTTTTAAAGAAATATAGAAGAAAAAATAACATGGTATTTTTAATTGCATATTTTTATGCTGAATGATTTGATCAAAAGGGAATAAATAATGATGGAAGAGAGAAAGGGACAAAGACTGGAATGCAGTCCTTGAATAGACAAGAGGTGCATAAGAAATGAATTTGGCCTTAGACTGGAACACAAAGTTTTTACCTATGGTACCTGAACGTAAGACAAAGTATTCAAAACTAAGACTTGGAGGTAGGTGAATCGGATGGGAGAGGATGGTAAAATTCTCTGATTGCTTTTCTTAGTGAAATATGAAGAAAATCTAACAGAGAGTCAGAGGTCATATCTAACAGAGAGTCAGAGGTCATGGGAAAGGGTTATATAAGTTTAACTTGTCTAAAATTGAACTCCTCATTTTCCACCCCTATCCTAGAGTTTGCTATATAACAAAACACCCCAACATACTGGCTTAAAACAAGCACCACTTTCTGTAGGTAGAATTTGTCCTCAAAAAACATAATACTGAATGAAGTCTTAATCCCTAGTATTTGTGAGTGTGACCTTATTTGGAGATATAGTACATCTTTACAAATGTTATTAGCAAAGATCAGATCAGACTGGATCAAGAAGAGATAAAAAGAAGAAAACTTCATGATAATGGAGGCAGAGATAACAATGAAGCTGCTACAAGCCAAGGAGTGACAGGAATTGCCAACAGCCACCAGGAACGAGGACCAGGCATGGAAGGATCCTTCCCAAGTGTCTCCAGTGGAGCATGCCCTGCCAACACCTTGATTCTGAACTTGTGGCTTCCAGGAAAATTTCTGTTGTTTTAGGTTAGTCACTGACTTAAACTAATAACTTAACTTGTGATTCAGCTAAATCAGTGGTTCTCAACCTTCCTAATGCCGCAACCCTTTAATACAGTTCCTCTTGTTGTGATGACCCCCAACCATAAAATTATTTTTGTTGCTACTTCAGAACTGTAATTTTTCTACTGTTATGAATCATAATGTAAATATCTGATATGCAGGATGTATTTAGGCAACCCCTGTGAAAGGGTCGTTCAATCCCCAAAGGGGTTGCAACCCACAGGTTGAGAACCCCTGAGCTAAATAGTTATTCTGCTCTAAGCAGCTATCCTGACATCTCCCATGCATCTGTCTCGATGTTTGAAGTCTAGCAGCTGAATGATTTCAGGCATCTGTGCAGCTGAGCTCTCAAACATGTCTGGAAACTGGCAGGCTTCTGGCCAAGATGTCTTGAGTCTCAAGGGGTGAGGAAGGAGACTCTTCTCTCTTGATGCAATGTCACTTTTCAAGGGAATTCATGTAAAGGGGAAAAGAATCTGTGGCCATTTGTATAATCATCTATAATAAATCTGAATTACTTGCAGCCTCCACCCATCTCAATGGACAGAAACTCCATCTTTCCATGTAGTCAGACCAAAACCTTGTAGTCCTCTTTGACTATTTTCTTTCTCTCACATAAAAATTACATCGACCTGCAAATCCTATTGACTCCAGCTTCAAAGTATATCCAGAATTGCCCATTTCTCATTACCTTCACTGCTTGCATCCTGGCCTAAGTCACAATCATCTCTCACCTGGATTGCTACATTAACTTTTCAATAGGTCTCTCTGCTTCTCCTTTCACCTTCCTACTGTCTGGTATTCTCAACTGAACATCTATAGTTGAGTTCTTCTGTAGTTTCAACATCTTTGAAAACGTAAGTCAGACCACATAACTCTTCCACTTAAAAACCTGAAATAGAGCTCCATTTTACTCAGAATAAAATAGTAGACCTTGAAATGGTCCATGAGGCCTCACACCCTCTGTGCCCTTTTCCTGTCACCTCATCACCGCTTCAGCCCCTCACCCCATTCCAGCTACACGAGCCCTCACATCGTCCTTTGAACAAGTCACATGTTAGGGACTCTGTTGTCACTACTTTCTTCACCCGCAGCACTCTTGCCCCTTGTCCCTGTTTGCTAACTCCCTTTATTAAAATGTCACCTTCTCCTTCACACCTTTGTTCAAATGTCACCTTCTCTAGGACATTTACTAATACTCTGTCCTACCCTCGCTGACCAGAACTTAAATCTCACCTACGCTGCTCTCTTTTTTGTTGTTCCCATAACACTTAAAAACCTTCTAAACTTTTATGTGTTTGTTTCATTGTGTATTGTACATTTTCCTCCATAAAAACGCAAATTACACAAAGGCATAAATTTCTGTCAGCTTTGTTCACTAATGTTTCCCAATGTCAGAAGAAATTGTCAAAGAATTGGAAAAGGGCAGGAGAGAATTTCTAGGTGTCCCTTTAGTGGAATGCTGGACATGATCTAGTAATCTCTCTGGGGGTTTTCAGATTCTATTGAGGTGTGCACCTTTGACCATCCTTGATTGATTCTGTAGAGATAAAACTTAACTTATTAAAAAAAAAAAAAAAAAAACCTGACAGTGAAGCAGATGGCTTCCACAGTAATGCAAATAATTTCTGTTCACAGCAATGCAAATGTATTTTGTTCATTACATCTTACTTGTCTCATCATTAATCAATAAAATATTTGACTTGTGTTTGTATCTTATGCCTATAAATGCCATGTTTTTACCTTTTTGATAATTGTCCTTGAGCACTTTTGCAAGTCACAAATAAGCTAAGTGGACTGTGTTGCCACAGCAGCCTACCTCATGGGCGATTTAAACACAAACACATTTTTTCTTGGTTTCCAAAGTGAATCCCAAAGGGTAATAGAACCTCAACTTTGCTGACGATTTCTCCAGGATCTTGTTTTCCACTGTACTGATTCTGTGGGAGTTGTGTTTGTTTTTGAGACAGAATCTTGCTCCATCACCCTAGATAGCATGCATCATTATAGCTCACTGCAACCTCAAATTCCTGGGCTCAAGCAATCTTGCATCCTGCCTCAGCCTCCCTAGAAGCTGAGACTATAGGAATGCAAGAGCAAATCTGGCAAACTTTTTCCATTTTTTTGGTTGAGATGGGGTCTGGCTCTTGCTCAGGCTGATCTCAAACTCCTAACCTCATGTAATCTTCCTGCCTTAGTCCCCCAGATGCCAGCATTACAGGTGTGAGCCACTGTGCTGGGCTTTTGTTTTATTTTTGTTACTGGTTGTAGACAGTCAAGAAGTTATTCCCCATTGGTCACAAAAATAACTGAGAGTTTGGTGTATGATCTAAATTCCCTCAACAGATGATGGCAGTCCATTTTCTGTTGGATGAGAGGTATGAAAGAATCTGAATTATTAGACTTTTCTGTTTCCTTTTGTTTGTCTATTTATGAGCACATATCAATTAGAAACTCATACCCACTGAGAAGGAAAAAACTCTTTGAGACTTAAACCAGGGACTTTTTGTTTTTTTTTTTACTTTTCACCTGTGTCTGAAGTTGTACAACTTAAGCTATAAACTCTCTATGTGCCATTGTGTCTCTGTGTTTTTGTGTCTATAATTGAGAGAAGTCTTGACCTCTTGCTACATGAGTACAAAATATTTTCCTCTCTCCAGAAAGTACAGCACAAATAATTTAAATTATAATGTCCTTTAACTTAAAGGAGCTCCATTTTAATTGGTTTATAAAAATAGTCTAAGCAGCTATCACCACTAATAATCTTATAATTCCAAAACAATAAAGAAATTGAATTTCTAATAAGCTAAATGTGCTAGACATTTAAAAAAAATTCCTCTTATAGAAACTGCTAGCTCAAAACTATTTTCAGAATCCAAGATCACATAACTAAGATTGAATTATATAGACTTGATAGCTTTCATTTTTTTAAATAGCTATGTCTTTTCTCTTATTACAGCAAAGTTTAATACAAGTGTGTATTTTATTTTCTGTAAGACTTAGGTTGCTACTTCTTGAAGATACTAGTTAATATGAACTTCATAACATTACTCCAACATTACATTTAAGATTATGAAAAATACACATTTGTGTAAAACTAATTGAATTGTTGTGACAAACATTTTATATTATCAGTAACTATGAGTTATAATGTATTAGCTTAAACATAATTTCTAATATCTTCAGTAACTTAAAATCTTGAAATAATATTTAGTCGAGTTAGCTAGTAATTCTTGGATACCTACATAATTTCTAAGCAAGATAAAATACCAAAATATTGGTTGCTCACCACAATTTTAAGTTTATATATTATTATTTTTTATAGACTATACAGTGACTGTATCTTTGTGTCATGTTAATGAACGTGTTCATTTCGGGAGCTTTAATATGTAAAGCTATTCACATATTGCTAAAGATCTGTTGAAAGGCTTGAATGGTTTTCAGTTCCTTACCTCTCAGCTTTTCCTGTAAAATATTAATAAAAGTTAAATGCCTTGATTAATCTGTATATACATGCATTATATTAACAAGTGAACTTCTAATTTGAAATTAAATGAGGGAAAACTTGCTAAAATTATTAACCAATCATTTAGTTAAGATACCTATTTAGGTACCCCATTATGAATGAAGTACATTTCAAAGAAGGTATAAATGTGAGGGGGGTTGTTAGGCAGTTAGTAAGATAAGAGCAGGGTGATGACGGATGTGGTTAGGCTATTTTAGATTAGTTTGGGTCAGGCTGACCTGGGCTATTATGGGAATAAGTCTAATTAAGACCCTTGTAGGTGGGGTGTTATCAAAATCTTGCAGGTGGGTTGTTAGCAAGACCGTGCACATGGGTTGTTTTCAAGACCTTGCAGGTGGGTTGTTTTGAGAGCAGAGTTAATTAAGACCCTGGAAGACATCCAGGAAACAGCTGATACTCCTCAAAGTTGTGTATAAAACCCAAAACAGCACTTTCCATGGAGCCTGCAGTCACTAGGACTTCCTTTTTCTTGCTAAATGCTCTTTAATGTTCTTTTCAATTATCTCGGTGACTAGCCACCACACCACCCTAACAGTGGGCCACACTAGAGGAAATTAATGAGCCCTTTGAACATTGTAAGTGATTAACTGAAGCTCAAGGAAAATAGAAATGCAAATTAAATATAAAGAATACTTAGGGGTTAGAAATTAAGGCGGTACAAAACAAAAGAGACAAGAAAGAAATGGCAGAAAGAGTCTAAAACCCAGAAAAGCCTGGCCAGAGTGGCAATGAGAGATGGTCTCTAGACAACGGTCTCTGGACAGTCTCCACAAAGAGATGGGGAAGACAGAGGAAAACTACCCAAAAAGCTTTGCTCCTCAAACCGAATATTGAGCAAATATACTTATAATCATTTAACTGTCCAATTCATCACCTCATTGTGCCCACACAATAAAGCCAGAAATGATAAAATACTGTAGGTGTCAGCCACAGCCAAACATGAAAGGAAAACACACAGCCCCCCATAGAGAAGCACGGTAATCATACACTGCAAACGGCTAGCTAAATGATCCCCTGCAAGCTTAAAGCGTCTGAGTTGAGTAAGCCAATAAATCAATATTTTCCTTGGTTGCCTCTGCACTGAGAACTTAGATATGATGTCAAGTTATTAATAGCTTACCTTTTTCCTAAGCTGATTTAGTTTCAGATGATGTGAGGAAAAGATCCCACCATTTACTTCATCCCTGAGACAACATGCTGAGGGGTGGAACTTCAATCACAGATAGCTAGGTGTAACTCTGGTTCCACTTACCAGCTATATAAATTTCTATGTACTCAAAATACCAGTTAGGTAAAGTAAAAGAGCAAAATAATACCCACCTCAGTAGGTTGCAGTGAGAACTAAACATGAGAACATATTAAGTACCTAACATGTGCCACCATAAAGAATATTCCCAACAAATACTCTCAATCCTCTCTCTTCTTCTTGCAAAGTGTAACTGGGGAATGATTCAAGGATCCCTTGCATTATTTAAAATACTCTATTTCAAAGATAAGATGTGCCTACTGAGTTTTTTCCCAATAGAATAAAATGCCTAGAAACCTCAATGTTCTAAAGAATTGAGTGCTTCCCCAACATTTTCATGTTATGGCACCTTTAGAAAATATTGATATGGCACACTGGGATAAAGAGATGATGCTAATCTCAGCCAAGGGCAACCAACATGGCTCTGGCCCCTTTATGATCTACTTGCTACCCCCAAAAATGAAGTAGTTCATATTTCAGTTGATTTGAAATGCAGATGAGGCAGCCCATATTTGTTCTCAAAATTGTTTTCCCCAAAGACACTTTTGGGGAAGTGCTGGAAAAGCTTCTCCAGCAGGCGCTTCCTGGAAACTTGTTAGAGATGTGGTCTCTTTCCCATCCCATTTCTACTGAATCAGAAATTCTGGAATTAGAATTCTACAACCTGTTCTAACCAATTCTCAAAGTGATTCTGATGAACACTTAAGCTTAAGAACTATAGGTCCATAAGAAATCTAAAGAATTAAGCAGCAAAGAACATTTTCTTTTCTACCTAATGTACAATTTTCTTTTAAGCCTTACCATTTTAGTAATAGAGAGACATGTGACTCTGAGGTAGGACCAATTCTCTGATGACCTCTCCCCTTTTATGCATACTATGCTTCAAGATGGAGCAGTAGAGTTCTGCTTCCCCAGCCCCCCAATAGCCCAGCAGCAAAATGTCCCTTCATGGCAGGAGAGTTAGTATTTACCAAGGATAGGGGTAAGAAAAATAAAATAGAGTGTCAGAGTAGAAAATATTTAATTCTTGGAAAACCTTTCCAAAGGGCCTTCGGTTCTTTGCTGCCTCCTACAACCTATTTCCTTGAGCACCTATGAAACTTGATCTTTTGTTATAGCCATTCTTGCCTAGAAGATGAATGAAATTTTCTATATGGGTTTTAGGAGGGGAACCCTAAACCTCTCCTACTTCATTACATTGTGAAAATTAAAGTTAAATAGCCTAATGGAGAAATGGAGAATTTATTTCATATTTAATAATTAAAGTCATCAAGATGACCAATTGAACAGTGTAGTGTATTATGTAGCAAATGTGAAAAGGAATTATTCTTCAGATTAAAGACCCATCTTTATCATAAAGTAAGAGTTTATAAAAGGACTTTTATAATTCAAATATATCTCTCTTATTCCCTTATGGCCACAAAAAGAGAGAGAGAGAGAGAGAGAGAGAGAGAGAGAGAGAGAGAGAGAGAGAGTTGTCCTTTTGTTGTGAATAATTTTCAAGTGAAAGAGTCACAGTAGGGGAGAGAATAGCACAGCTTTGAAAGATCTGAAAGGAGAAGATTGATTCATCTTTTGACATTTTGCTTTCTTCTGTATTTATTAAAAATTATACCCTTTTAGTGCAATTGGTTTTAACAAATGTCAACCGCAAGCATTTTCACATTTTTAAAAAACCAATTCCACAGGGTAGCTGGTTTCTTATTCACATCTCCAGTCCCAATACAGCCTGAGGAGTGTGCATTTAACTGGTCTCCACTGAACTTGTGTCAAAGATTCAATGTCTCCCAGCATTCTGATCAAAGATTTCTCTTTGTTGTTTAGACTACTTTCTATCGGTGTGTATTCTTTTCCTCTCACAAATGAATGTTATTCATTTCTATTTTTAAGTTTCCTATTTTACATTTAATAATTCTGCAATATTTATTTCTGAAAAATATCTTCTAAATGTCATAAGTTCTCTACCAGTAGTCCTTAAATTAGCCACAATCAATAAACAATTTGCAATATTTATTTCTGAAAAATATCTTCTAAATGTCATAAGTTCTCTACCAGTAGTCTTTAAATTAGCCACAATCAATAAATAACTTATTCTTTTGAATTTTTTTCAGGGTGAGTTAATCTGTAAAGAGTTTAATTTCATCCAAATGTGAGATTTATATTTTTTTCTGTCATTCATATGCAAACATCACATCATTATTAAAGAATCTCAAAAGATGTCAGTTATTTATAAAACTTAAAAGCTACATTTTTCCATTACTTTGTTTTAGTTTTGTGTTTTCTGGGTGCTTGTTTCTTTGTTATTTGTTGTTTGTTTACAAATTTTTTGCCACTTCTACCAAGAAATTATATCAAAACTCTAGCTCAGAAAATCTGACTTAGATTTTATAGGTTATCCGAATAGACTTAAAGAATGGTAGCCCCCCTTTGATGATTTTTCTAAGAAGTTCTAATTTGCATAATAGCAGGTAATAAAATGTAATAATTTTGAAATCAGAGGTTCCTAGCTTCAAATTCAAGCTCTACCTCTTACATGAAGTGAATGACAATGAGAAAAATGTTTAATTTCCATTGCACATATATAGCAAGCATGATAGCAACCAAAAAACAGTGTTAGAGTATCTGACAAAGACATGTCACCCACTAACCTGCAGAGTGATTCAGCTGATCTGGCTGGCAGACAAATGTCCCACTTTTTCCTCACAACTCAGGAAGTATATTCTAGGTTAAAACTGATAGAAAAAAATACAGAGATATCCTTCCCTGACTAGAAAGAATTATTTTTACATCAAGAATATAAGAATAGCCATGTTCCATTCCCAGAAGGAAGATGGCTGACTGGAGCCAGCTTTCAACAGAGGCTCCCATCCAGAAGGAGAGTTAAAGGACAGAAGTTTAGCAAGTAAGCTGATGGTTTGGAGCTGAGCTAAGAGAGAAGGTTGAAGAATGCACATCAACCCTGCTTAGATGAGCTGCAACCCCAAGGAAACAATAGGTACAAAATCCATTGCCAAGCACATGGGAGTCCCCTCCCCCACGAGAACTGCTCACAGTATATGTTCTGAAAACAAGTGAGCAGAGTTCAAACATCCTCCCATTTTATCCCACAGGAGAGACCCTCTAAAAACCAGACCTCCTTCCCCTCCTAGGGTGCAATGGCATCCTTCTGCCAGGCATAAAACCGTATAAAACTGTATATATTCTCTACCTGCAATTCTGAACTTCTAGGATTCCCCTTCACTCTCACCCCAAGATCTGGGAGCCTGTCCCCCATGGAGTCCAGATTCCTGGGCATTTTCTCAAGAGGTGTGGACAGGGCACAGGCTGTTGCAGATCTGTGCTGATTCTGCTGCACAGGGGTATGGAGAAGATGGTGGACTGAAGGAAAGGGAGAGGCAGTGCCCCGTGGCACAGAGCAGCAGCGGCAACAGCAGGAACAATAGGGGGTCACACCCCTGGGGATATTTTGGAAAGACACTCCTTGTCTCTCTGAAAAATCAGAGAAAGCCAGACATCTTCCCCAGTGGCAGACACTGGTGGAATAGATCTGGGATGTAAAGCAGGCCCCTTGAGCAAAGGGTATGCCTGAGGCAGTACCAGCCTGGGCAGGGCATGGCGGGGGTGGAGAATAGGATCCACATGCACAGAGGCAGCATACTCTCAGGGCAGGTCTGATCCAGGACTGCTGTAGTGAGCCTAAGAAGCACCTGGCCCTCAGGGGATCATAGCTGAGACAAAGGCCGGCAGGCAGAGGCTGGAACTCAGAACCAAGTGTGAGCTCTAACCACACCCTCCCCAACACAGACTACAGCAGAGACTGATACACCAGCTCTGGGCAGCAGCACAGACCAGGGCTGGGTCGCAGTTTCTGTGAACTCAAATAGCACCTGCTCCAAGGGGAATATAGCCAGGACAGAATCACAAGTTCTGTGAAAATATAAGTGTCAGCAACCTCAATCAGGGGTGGGGCAGAAACAGAGTGAACCACCCCAGCTTCCATTAACCACCCAAGGTTGTCAGGGCTCAGCTCCCCCTGCCAGCTGGTAGCAGAGTGTGGAGGCATGGCCAAGAAGACATAGATCTCCCTGTGACTCAGGCAGGCACAAACCCCTGGAGCATCTGCTCATTGGAGGGAACTGGATCACAGCCCTGCAGGGTTACCAGTGACTGGACATGACAGAGGTACAAGGTGGGGGAGGAGGCATCAACCTTCCCAGACTAATTCATTTGCGGGGGGGAGGGGGTCCTTCTGACTCCACAGAGCACCAGGACGAGTCATACTTGAGCTGCCAGAAGCCCCCTGCTATCTAGTTGCCGGAGACCTTTTGAACTCTTCCACTTGAGACCGGTGCTGACTGGGACAACTGATTTGGATCTGTCAGACTGGACCAATCACCCAAGGACTATCCAAATGGTACCCTGGGTGGTGTGGTTGTGGAAAGGTTTGATTTTTCTTTTCTAGTTGTTGCCCGCAGAGTGGTGGGGTGACTTAATTGCTGATATTTCTTCACAGCTGAGACTTCAACCCAGAGTAACTGATTCACTAGAGTAGGACAGAGGTCAGCTGAAAATAAGACAAAGCCACTTAGCCCCACCACACCAAGTAAGCCCCCAGTGTCTCAGGCTGTAGCACTGTATGGGTCTTTGCAAAGCTCTAGGGGAAAAGGTACAGACATCAGTCCCAGCTCTTGGGCAAAGGACTGGTTAATCACTACTCCAGGAACCCCCAACCCTACTTCACCTTATCTGCTCATCTAGCCAAACGCTGTAAAATAATCATGGGGCAGAATCAGTGGAAAAACTCCAGTAACATGAATGACCAGAGTAGATCAACTCCCCCAAGGAACAATACGACAGATACAACTGAAGATCCCATTCACAAACAAATGGCTGAGATGTCTGAAATTGAATTCAGAGTTTGGATTGCAAAAAAGATTAATAGAATGGAGATAAAGTTGGAATTAGAAATTCAAGGAGCATTTCAAAAGTTGTCTCAAGAATTCAATGAATTCAAAGACAAAATCACCAAAGATTTTGAAACATTGAGACAAGAATTTGCAGCCCTCAAAGATCTGAGAAATACAGTAGACTCTCTCAGTAACAGAATGGAGCAAGCAGAAGAAAGGATTTCTGACATTGAGGACAAAGCTTTTGAACACTCCCAAACTCTCAAAGAGGAAGAGAAATAGAGGCCAAAAACACATCATTCTCTCAGAGAGCTCTGGGATAATTCGAAGAAAACTAATATTGGCCTTATAGGAATTCCTGAAGGTGACGAGGTTGCTTCGCAAGGCACAGAGGTTCTTCTTCATGAGATTATGAAGGATAAATTTCCAGACATGCCATGAGATAGCAGACAGTTTCAGAATCCCAGCATTCTATGCAGAGTGGGAAGATTGATACAGGATTTCATTATTTTGGGGCTGAATAACAAACCCCATCAGGAAGGAAAGCTCCTTGGTGAGGAGAACAACTGAAATAACAAACGACAGATTTTCTCCCTTGCCTATCCAGAAATGTCTTTAATACACTAGAGGGGGGAAATGTGGAGAATGCCAAGAGCCAGACGACCTCTGAGCAAGATGACTTGCAGCTGGGGGACAGACCTTCAGGTGATTCATCCACAGGTGCTCTCTTGCAGAAGAAAGAGCCCAAGCCCATGGTGATCCTTAGGCACACATTCATTGTCTAACACTTCCCTCACCTGTCTTGTGCTATGTCAATAAAAGGCTACTGTGGAGGTTGCTCCTGCAAATAAGGTTAGCCTGCCAACTACAAGCTTGTACTTCTAATCCGCATTAAAAAAAAAAAAAAAAAAAAAAACAGAGGGACATATTTGGAGAGCAGCTTGGCATCGAAATGGCTCACACTCCACTCCACATTGCACAGGAAGAGCTGGTGGCCCTCACACTGGTGGCCCTCAACCCGAAAAGGACATCTCCTAGGCACATCATAATTAACTTCATTAAAGTTAATATGAAGGAGAAAATTCTGAAAGCAGTCAGACGTAAGAAAACCATAAGAATATTAGAATGACTGCAGATCTTCCTGCTGAAACCTTTCAAGCTAGAAGATTGTGGTCATCAACTTTTAATCTCCATTCCGAGAAGGATAGTACTATAATAACTAAGGTAATTTGAATAGCAGCACAAACTTATTTGCATCAGTATTTTAAGAATCAATCTCTTAAAGAGGCACCATTTATTTTTAAGTCAACACAGAGTTTTTAGTCATAGATTTTATAACTATAAATTTAACTACCAATTTCTTAGGAGAGAAAAAAATTAAGAAGAAAAGAAGTTAAAGAATGAGAGAGGGAGAAAAAAAGGAGAGGGAAGAAGAGAAGAAAAATAAGAAGGAAGTGAGGAACATAGAGGTAAATGTCATTGATTAAAGGGATCTAGCATTAAAATTAGTTATTTAAAATAAATTAAATAATGTTTTCAAAACAATCAAAATCCCATAGCCAATTTACATTGAAGATTAAGTATATTAGCATAGTAAAGTCTCTGAAAACTCCTGCAAAAAATAAATTGGCCTAGATTGTTTTAGCCTAAGTTTTCAAAAATTTCTCTAACCATGGAACTCTTTTTTTTCTTGGAATATCTCTAGACATGCTGCTAAACTAGCTTTCTACATAAGACAATGAGAAGTCCAATCTAGGCTACTCCTTGGGTATACCTAAAAGCTTAGGTACAAATTTGGTACAAGTCTTCAAACATCTGAAGACTCACAGGTTATTACACTTGTGGCTTTATCCATTTTCATATGTTGTGGACCAGACAGACTCTATACTACTGAATGATTATGCTGGACACTTTTGTTTAGATGGTCCCTGCTCTATTAATCAAAATCCTAGTCATCCTTAGGACCTAGCTGAAATACCTTACCTGATCCTGCTGGGTAGAATTAATAATTCCATTCTCTAGGATCCCATAATACTATGGGTTTTTATCTCTGTTCAGACTTTGTTTGATTCCTGATGTTCTCTTTTTATAATTAAGTCATAGTATATGTATGAAATAAAATAATATAGCTCTTACATAATATCACCTTGTTTCATAATTACATATAATTTCCCTCCAAAACGAGGCTTTAACTCCTTTTGAATCTGTGAATCTTTCATTCTACAGAATGCTTTACATAGAGAAGACATTCAAATATATCTCCTATTTGAATCTGAAGACTCAAAATTGACATATTATTTGAAGCTACTCTAGGAAAGAGGAAATTGTGTTCATTTTTATGAATTCCCTTCATTCTCAATGTGGACCCACCCTTACTAAATTTCTTGAAGCAAAAAGATAAACTGACATATTTTACCCTCTGATCTAAAATATGACAAATGATCCAGATGTAGTTTAATAATTTCTGAGAACTGGGTCATATGCATCTTATCACCACATAATTTGGCATTTTCAATATAGCCAGAAAAAAAAAAATTTTCATTGAAATAAATGTAAAAGGTCAGTGTGCATAATTCAAATCCAAAATACATTAATAGCAGGTTTAATTGGCCTGTGTCATCAGGAGAATTTCCTCTACACTTAGTTTATGTGCGCTGGTGCAGCATTAGGGAAATTGATCTGCAGATAATGCTTTAGTTTAAATCAAGCCATGAAAAGAATCCTCTATTTCTCATTTATTACCTTTATTGTCTTTCCCATGAAAGTTCCATTTCACAGGAAAAATATTTCCCGATAAACTGGAGTTAAAACATTGTTGGTGGAATGAGATCTAACCAAAGAGTTCATTAAATGCTACAGCTTTTCTGTAGGAGCTGGAAAGCTCTCGTAATTAACTAAAGAACATCAGCTTGAACTCTCTTCCATTGTGGGCCACAATCCTCATGCTCAACAAATTCTCCAGTCTGTGGGGATTCCCTCTAATTTCCCTCTTTACAGCTCCCAGAAACTGTGAATCCTTCCTGTTTTCATTTAAATATTTACCAGATATAGTAGAACTAAGCTACATTTTACTATCTTATAGGTATCAATTTTGTACCTTATGCTTAAGAAATAGCCTCAAAATTCTTTATGTGTGGAATTTTATCCCTATATCCTTAAGTCTATATATGTGTTCATTAACCAAGAATTTAAGAGTGAAATGTAGTGTATATTCATATTGCCAACCCTGGTGTCTTTTTTACACAGGCTCAGGGAAAATATTTCAAATACATTATTATTAATGCGAATTAGCATTTATTAAACACTCTTGTAAGTTCTCTACATTCTCATAGTAATCTCATGAGGCAAGTACTATTATTATCCTCATTTTATAGAGAAGAAAATTGAGGCATATGAGGTTAATTAACTTGCCCCAAATTATATAGCTAATGAGTGATAGGGTATTTGAAACCAGGTTGTCTGGCTCCAGAGCCTATGCTTTTAATGACTATACTACACTATCTCTATAGAAAGTCTGAGCAAGAAAATAAATCATCTGAAATGCCAGCTTTAAGAGATTATACAATTAGTATGTTTTAAGCAACCTTTCAAGTATGTTTTTAGAAATATTTTTAAAATGACTTCTTCACTCACATGTCTTCCCTCTTGGCCTCTCTTTCCACAAGTCTCAGGTCTCAGAGTTGCCAGACTTCTTAGATGGTGGCCCAGGAACTCAAGAGCCAGTGTTCCAGAAGAAGAAATTGGAAGCTGCCACTCTCTTTAGGCCTTTATACCCTGGAAACTGGTGAAACACCACTTCTGCGCATTCTGTTGGTCAAAGCAGTTGCAAAGATTGCACAGATCCAAGGTGAGGCTTCATAGTTGCCTATGCCTTGCTGGAATAGTTGTCAAAAAATTTGAGGCCTGTCTTTAATCTGCCACACCAAAATTAACATATTTAAGCATGTCTTTAGACATATAGCACATTTAAATATATATGTATATAATTTTAAGTTAATAGAATGATGTGACAAATCCTGTCTTTGTAGACTTCTTTTTTTACATAGTTTACTTTCATTTTATTTACCTCCTCCCCTTTACCCTACGCTTTCTTCTCCCAAGAACATACATCCTATCCCCAGCCAGGTAGCTAATGTTAATAAACCAAAATGTATCCTTTCCTATAGTCATATATCATCATGTTTTACACACATGCATACACACACACACACACACACACACACACACAGGCACACACAGAGATGTTTACTTAGTCATTTAACAGTTGACAAAAACACTTTTCATGACTAAACTTTGGTTAAGCTCTAAGGAAACTTTGGTTTCCTCTAAGATCTCTTCTCAACTACCCTTTTACCTTGGGTTTCAATGTCTATCCTTGTCAAGCCTGCATTATTCAGTTTTAGCAAGAATCTTGTGAACTCAGTTTAACCAAAATCTGCCCTGTCCTTGATGTTTCCTCTTAGCAATTTTCCATCCACTAACTCCCACCCTATTTCTTGGCTGTAAGTCCTATTTGTCCTGGCTGTGTTTGGAATTGAGCCCAGTTTTAGACTAAGGTCTCTTTTCTCCATTGCAAAGTTCCTGAATAAAATCTATTTTTACCACTTAACTACTGTCTATATCTGGGTTTTCTTTAACATAGTACACTGAAAATCCTTCTAACTCACATGGAAAAGAGCTAACACCCTTTTTATTAGATAAACATCTATGCTATTAATATATCAAAATGCATTCAACCATTCCCTCTAAAGATAGAACATGATATTCAAGAAAATTATAAACAGAAAGTACTAAAATTAAAAATAAAATAGTGGATTAAACAAATGGAGTTACTCTTGCTCTATCCTAAAGGCTTACTAAAATGACTTCACAGCGAATTCTGTGTAAGTGACAAACTCACAATGACAGGAAAAACAGAAGAGCATGTAACAGCTACAAAATTTCAGAAACTAGAAAGCAGATGGATGTTTTGCAAATCATGCATCAGACCTGACAAAGCTAATTCCTAAATCGACATTGTGGAAAGCCAAAAACAAACAAATTTATACTGCAAAATCTTCAAAAGCATCAGGAATTGTGATATCGTGCACCTCTCAAAAAATGGGATACTAGAGCAAAGAAGATTGGTTGTTCTAAATCTCAACTCCACTCAGTATGGGCATGAAACTGCTCTTCTGTAAAACAAAAGACAGGGCAGTTACTATCATGTAACCAGTTTCCTTTTACTTCCAGGCACAGTGGGACTACATCTTCCAGTCTCCCTTGCAGTGAGGTATGATGACCATGTGACTGAATTCCAGCCATTAAAATGTGGGTAGTAGTAATGTGTTTCTCACATCCAAACCTCCCATAGGTAAATATCTCAGTTTCCCCCTTTCAGCCAACCAGATGCAAAGGATCCAGCATAAACATTGATGTCATACGATTGAAAGAACTTGGCTCCCTAAATAAATACACAGAAGGCTGTCTGCTGAACATCACATTAGACTTTGGTTAAACAACGTCTAAAATTTTACTATATTAAGTCATTATGATTTGAAAATGTGTTTGCTATAATAGCTCTTTCATATTCTTATAAACATAGAACCTGGTACCCTAAGAAAGAGTCTATTACAATAAAACTAAACTAAACTAAAACATGAGGGGTCGATAAGGCATTCAAGTTAACAAATATGAGAGTCTTGAACACTGTAGGTTCCTGTAATGCCAGGCAAAACATCTGATAAAACTTCTATCAATGAAAGCCTGAAGACAGGCCACTATTTACTGAGTCTGTATCCCTAGGGAAAGGGTTTTAAAAATGCTAGCAAGATCGTGTATATTGGATGCTACTGCCTGCTGTCAGCAAGGACTTACGTGGAAGAGAGGAGCTTAGGCAAGAATAAAGGAAAAGTCCAAAGCCTTATGGTTTGAAAATTTGGCCCTTATTTACCCAAATAATTAGAGATGAATTTTAAGCACTTTAAGCATCAAAATCCAGGGAGACTTCTCAGCTATGTAAAGTGACTCAGCCTTGTGACCGATACCAAAATAAGAGACCACCTTCCCATTACACACCCCCAAGGAGTTGTTCTTAAGTTGAGAAATATTAAAGTGAAGAAATAAGCAGGAAACTCTAAGAATTATGTCTAGGAAAAATCTACATTGAGTATACAAGTATAACACATTAAAAGGAAAACATTTTTTATTAAATCATAACTATACACATCAATACATTTATGTGGTATAATGTACTGATTTTATATACAATTTGGAATGCTTATATCAAACTGGTTAACATAACCTTCACCTCACTTACTTAATTATTGCATTAAGACATTTATACTCATAATATATTTGACATGTACCCTTGCAATATACACCATAGGTAAGGTCCCAGCAATGATACATTGAAAACTATCAAAATTTTGGAAGACTTTCCAAAGAAATCATGAGACTGGGTTTTAAAAGCTTAATTTGATAAAGTCTTAATGCAACCCTTAGGAAAGAAGGGACAATGAAAGCCACACACGTTCCCACACACATTACCAAAGTCTATGTCTAATGTGAACATGAAGAGTAATGGACAGGAAAGAACTTCCCAAAAGGACAGTCATTTCATAAGGAACAATGATTAGAGAAGATTCTCCCCAAAGAAGAATCATTACCAACCAAGATATTTCTTCTACCTCCAGATCAGGAAGCCTTTGTAAAGCTCAGTCAAAAGAATATCATAATCTATGTGCCAAAGAATGGTGTATGTCTCCCATCTTTCATCTTCCAATTAGGAGTTTTCTTTGTGTTTCCTGTCCCTGCTCCACCATCACTGAAGGGGTAAGGAGAGCAGATAATTTTTCCTCCTACATCATATGTCAATGCTTTACAAGTAGACATATCTAGCCCTCATAGAAATATCTAGCCTATCATCTGTATATCAGGTTGGAATTGGGTGCAATGACCAGATGACTTGTCTGCCCTGAGGTTAGGCTGGGATGATGTGTTCTGTGCATAGAAGAAATATGAGACAGAGCCTAAGTGGCCAGCAAGGGAAATAATGGCAAAGACTGTTTATGTTCATCAAAGTCCATTTTGTTTCTTCTCCTGAGCATACCCTAGACTACATTTTCCCAACTTGCCTTACATGTAAGTTTGACTGGGTATAACTATATTTGACCAAAAGGACATAAATGTAATGCTGTACATAGGCTCTAGGCCCAGCCCCATAGAAATCCCCAAACTGACCCTCCCCCTCTTTTCCTTTCTTCTGACCAAATTCAATGATTTAGAGAGCCACTAGATAAAACAAATAACAAAAAGCCTGGGTCCCTGTACAACCATGAAAGAAGAATAAGGAAAATGGTCATGAGGACCATCAACAAAGAATTGAGAAATTTTTCTGGAGCCAAAAGATATAAACCCTCTCAAAGAAGAAATTGTGCCCGGCAAAGTTAGATAGAAAAGCAAGGCTACTCAGGCTGTCACAAGATGGACAGAGGCCAAAACTAAATCTGAGCTCTAAGAAACAATGAGAGGAATAGTCTTTAAGGGCTAGGGAAGGGGGAACCATAGCCCACTTGCACATGTAAATTGACCTTACCCAAAGGAACAATAAACTTTCTACAGAATCTTCATGACTAGAGGTAGTTTTACACCTCTAGTGGAGCAAAGCAGCCCACCAAAGTTAGACTCCTATCCTCTCAAAGAATGCTCCTAGGTCCTTAAGAAAGACAATCCTGGGTTATAAAATAGGCAAGAAGTTTTTTAAAGAATTTATATCTCAAGGGGGCAGAGAAAGAATTTATAATTACAAGTAGTCAAAAATAAATGCTCTAAGAGAAGGGAGATCAGAGTCTGAAATCAAGAAGAAACCTGTCTAAAGTTTAGTCAACTTGAGGGGACTTTAAGGCAGTCCTAGTGAGCTGTTTTTGTGCAAATGTCCAACAACTTCTTAGAAGACTCGATTAAAACAGGTCCACTAGAAGGCTCTCTTTTTCAGGAGTCTATTGAAGGGGATGCTCAACCTCAATAAAGTTTTAAACCAAGAAAGAAGAAACATGATATCCTAGAAAGAGGATATTAAATACAGGAGAAAAAAAATCATCTCCAGCTAATAATGAAGGGAAATCTCAGGAAAACAGCTGTCTGTTAGGGTTAGGAGGCAACTAGTCAAGACTGGAGCATATCAGGAAACATTTAAAATTCTCCAAAATGGTGAAATTAATAGAATGCCTGAGGCATCAAAACATCTTGGGATGTTTCAAAGTTGGTGTCAAATTTGGAAGTGAATGAATGGTAAGTATATTAAAAACTGAGTAAGGAAACAAACAAGAAACAGATCATTAATCCTTGAGAAAAGTAAGAAGTTGTATAAGAAAGGAAAAGAGATTATAATATACTAAATGCCTCAGCTGTGAATAGGGTGTTAGAGATATAATAATATAATTAGTGAATAATTATCTAAAAAAAACTACATTGAGGTGATAGGGGATGGTTAGGCTACATAGGGATAGGGAATAAAAGAATAGCTAAATTCTTATCTACCATAGGATAGCAGTGCAAAGTTCAGCATAAAATAGGAATCTTTATGGTATTAATGACTGCCTCTGAAAGAGCATAAGGGGCAGGGGAGCCAATGAGAACCACAAGTCTTTTAAGGGAAAGAGAAAGCCTTACAAAATTATTGACCATTAAACTTTATGCAAATATAGCTTGAAATAAATGAAAGAATAGAATAGAAGGGTCAAATAGAAAAGTAGAGTAGAATAGAATAGAATAGAATAGAAGAATAGAAAAATAGAATAGTATAGAATAGAATAGAACAGAATAAAGAATAAGAGATGAGACGCTGAAAGAAGATGGCTGACTGCAAGCAGCTTCCAAAGGGGCTCCTCTCCAAAAGGGAAGATAACATCCAAAAACAGCCCAATTAAGCTAAAAACTAGGAGCCCAGCCAAGAGAGAAATGATAACTGCAGGTCACCTCTGCTGAGGGAAGCTGCAACTTCAAGAAACCAAGCTTCAGGTACAAAATTCATCTGAAAGGAAAAGGGTTTATTCCCTTCCCCCAAGAAAGCTGTGGTCTTTGTTCTGTCTCCTTTCTTTTTTCTCTTTGTTTGCTCCTACATGTTTTCTACAGACAAATGGTGAACTGTGGAACTCTTGTCTCACCCCACAGGTGAGTGCTGTGGGAAGTGGGGACTACTGCCACAGAGGGACCCTTCCATAACTCTGAACACTCTCTCACTAGGCAGAAAAACTGAACTAAAGTCTTCCCTGCCATTCTGAACTTCCAGTACACCCTTCCCCCCTTACCCAATGAACCAGAAGCCTAAATTCTGCTGAGACTGAGGGAGGAGGTTTTGAGTGGCGCCCACCCACCCCCACCCCCGCCTGTCTGCTGGACCAAGTGCTCCCCTAGCAGGAGACTCCAGGGGACGTGTGGAGTGCCCCCTGCCCCCCTCATCCCCCTGCCAGGGAAACTGCCGGTGCCCATGCGAGCAAGCGACCCATGCCCGCCACAGCCAGGGAACTCTACCGGTGCCCACATGAGTCAGCAAACCACGCCCACCAGGACCAGGGTACTCTGCCATCACACACGCAACTCAGCAACCCTCGCCCACCATGACCAGGAGACTCCGCTGGCATCCGCACGATCCAGTACCCGCATGACCCAGCCACCCACACTCGCCCAGCCAGGGGACTCTGACGGTACCTGCGCAAGCCAAATACCTACACCTGTGTACGGTGCCCACCGGTTCTCCACCCGACCCAGCCAGGGACTTTGGGAACCACCCAACCCATGACCTCCCTCCCATACACTCCCTGCCACTGCACTGGCCCACCCATCTAGCCAGAAACTCTGGTAGCAGTGCGACCCATGCCCTCCTTCCAGAGCCCTCCCTGCCTATGAGTGGAGCCCTCCTCCTGGCCAGAGACTGCTGGAATCTGGAGCTCTCTGTGCCAAAGTCACTGGGCACCAGACCTTCCCAGATCATGATCACCATCCCCACCCTGTTGCTGGATCCAGATGTGCCACAATCTGGAGCTGCTCCCACAACTAGAACTCCCTGGCTAGGACAGTCCCAGAGGAGCTACACAGGGTCACTTCCTACAAAGATCCAGCAATAATAGTGATCCCACTGGGGTCTACTCTATGAGAGACATGACCCCAACTCTGAGAATAGCCAGAGGCAATGATGAAAAACAATCATGAGGCAAAATCAATGGAAAAACTCAGGCAATATGAATAATCAGAGCAGATCAACTCCCTGAAGGAACAACAAGGCAGACACACTACAAGATCCCATGCATAAACAAATGGCTGAGATGTCAGAAACCGAATTCAGAATCTGGATAGCAAAGAAGATTGAATTAGAATTCCAAGCAGCAATCCAAAAAATATCTCAAGAATTCAATGATTTCAAACACCAAATGACCAATGATTTTGACACATGGAGACCAGAAATTGCAGCCCTCAAAGATCAGAAATACAGTAGAATCCCTCAGTAACAGAATGGAGCAAGCAGAAGAAAAAATTTCTGATATTAAGACAAAGCTTTCAAATGCTCCCAAAGTTTCAAAAAAGAAGAGAAATGGAGGGCAAAAAACAGATCATTCTCTCAGAGAGCTCTGGGATAATTCAAAGAAAACCAATATTCACCTTATAGGGATCCCCAAAAATGATGAAGTAGCTTCACAAGGCACAGAGTCTCTTTTTCATGAGATTAGAAAAGAGAACATTCCAGACATGCCAAGAGATTCTGAAATTCAGAGCACAGACAGTTTCAGAACCCCAGCGTGACTCAACCCAAATAAGATATCCCCCAGACACATCATAATCAATTTCACTAAAGTTAATATGAAGGAGAAAATTCTGAAAGCAGCAAGGCATAAGAAAACCATAACCTACAAGGAGAAGAATATTAGAATGACTGCAGATCTTTCTGCTGAAACCTTTCAACATAGAAGAGGATGGTCATTGACTTTTAACCTCCTAAAACAAAATAACTTTCAACCCAGGATCCCATATCCAGCTAAACTGAGTTTCATTTATGATGGAGAAATTAAATACTTTAATGACATTCACATGTTGAAGAAATTTGCCATAACTAAACCAGCTCTCCAGGATATTCTCAGACATATCCTCAATAAAGACCAGCATAATACTCCACCACAAAAGTAAACTCACCCAGAAACTGTTGATCAAATTCCAACTTCCACACTTGCAAAAGGAATAAAAATGTCCACCAGACTTTCGAAAGGCCTATCAATATTCTCAATTAATGTGAATGGTTTAAATTGTCCTCTAAAGAGGCACAAGTTCACTGACTGGATACAAAAAACTGAGACCAGATATCTGCTGCATATAGGAATCTCATCTTACCTTAAAGATAAATATAAACTCAAGGTAAAGAGATGGTCATCTATATTCCAGGCAAATGGAAAGCAGAAAAAAGCAGACGTTGCAATCATAATTCGCAGATACAATAGGCTTTATACCTACCAAAATAAGGAAGGAGAAGGATGGACATTTTATATTTGTTAAAGGTAATAACCAATATCATGAGACTTCAATTATTAATATTTATGGACCCAACCAGAATGTGCCTCAATTTATAAGAGAAACACTAACAGACATGAGCAATGATTTCCTCCAGTTCCATAGTAGTCGGAGATTTTCACACCCCTTTAGCAGAGTTGGATAGATCCTCCAAAAAGAAGCTAAGCAAAAAATTTTTAGATTTAAACTTAACCATTCAACATCTAGACTTAATAGACATCTACAGAACATTTCATGCCAACAAAACTGAATACACATTCTTCTCATCAGCCCACGGAACATACTCCAAAATCGATCACATCCTAGGTCACAAGGCTAACCTCAGAAAATTTTAAAAAATAGATATTATTCCTTGCATCTTTTAAGACCACCATGGAATAAAAGTTGAATGCAATAACAACAGGAATCTGCACACTCATACAAAAACATTGAAGCTAAATAACTTTCTGCTAAAGGATACATGGGTCATAGACAAGATTAAGAAGGAAATTAACAAATTTCTAGAACAAAATGACAATGAAGACATGAATTCTCAGAACCTCTGGGATACTGAAAAGGCAGTGCTAAGAGGGAAATTTATAGCACTGCAAGCCTTCCTCAAGAAAATGCAAAGAGAGGAAGTTAACAACTTAATGGGATATCTCAAGCAACTTGAGAAGGAAGAACATTCCAACTCCAAACCCAGCAGAAGAAAAGAAATAACCAAAATCAGAGCAGAATTAAATGAAATTGAAAACAAAAGAATTATACAACAGATCAATAAATCAAAAAGTTGGTTTTTGGAAAAGGTCAATAAATTAGATAAAGTTTTGGCTAATCTAACCAAGAAAAAAAGAGTAAAACCTCTGATTTCAACAATCAGATATAGTAAAGATGAAATAACTACAGACCCCTCAGAAATTCAAATAATCCTTAATGAATATTACAAGAAATTTTACTCTCACAAATACAAAAATCTGAAGGAAATTTATCAATATTTGGAAGCACACCACCTATGAAGACTTAGCCAGAACAAAGTGGAAATGTTGAACAGGCCTAATATCAAGCTCTGAAGTAGCATCTAATATACAAAATCTACCTAAAAAGAAAAGACCAGGACACAATGGCTGCCCATCACAATTCTACCAAACCTTTAAAGAAGAACTAGTACCTATATTACTAAACCTCTTCCAAAATATAAAAAAAGAAGGAATACTACCCAACACATTCTATGAAGGAACCATCACCTTGATCCCTAAGCCAGGAAAAGACCCAACAAAAAAAGAAAACTATAGACCAATATCACTAATGAGTAAGATCCTAATAAACAGATCCTAACAAACAGAATCTAACAATACATCAAACAAATTATACACCATGACAAAGTGACCTTAAACCCAGGTCTCAAGGTTGGTTCAATATAAATCTAGAAATGTAATTCAGTACATAAACAAATTAAAAAATAAAGACCATATGATTCTCTCAATTGATGCAGAAAAAGCTTTTGATAATATCCAGCATCCCTTCATGATCAGAACACTTAAGAAAATTGGTATAGAAGGGACATTTCTTAAACTTATAGAGGCCATCTACAGAAAACCCACAGCCAATATCATATTGAATGGAGTTAAATTGAAATCATTTCCACTTAGATCAGGAACCAGGCAAGGTTGCCCATTGTCTCCATTCCTCTTTAACATTGTAATGGAAGTTTTAGCCATTGCAATTAGGGAAGAAAAAGCGATCAAGTGTATCCACATAGGGTCAGAAGAGATCAAACTTTCACTCTTCGCAGATGATATGATTGTATATCTGGAAAACACCACGGAGTCTACTACAAAACTTTTATAAGTGATCAAAGGAATACAGCAATGTCTCAGGCTACAAAATCAACACCCATAAATCTGTAGCTTTTATGTATACCAACAATAACCAAGCCGAAAAAACAGTCAAGGACTCTATTTCTTTCACAATAGTGCCAAAGAAGATGAAACATTTGTGAGTTTACCTAACAAAGAACATGAAAGAACTCTATAAAGAGAACTATGTAACTTTAAGAAAAGAAATAGCTGAAGGTGTTAACAAATGGAAAAACATACCATGCTTATGGCTGGGAAGAATCAACATTGTTAAAATGTCTATACTACCCAAACCAATATATAATTTTAATGCAATTCCTATTAAAGCTTCACTATCATATTTTAAAGATCTCAAAAAAAAAATACTTCATTGTATATGGAATCAGAAAAAAACTCAAATAGCCAAGACATTACTCAGAAACAAAATCAAAGCAGGAGGAATCTCTACCAGAACTGAGACTGTACTATAAATCAATAGTGATCAAAACAGAATGGTACTGGCACAAACACAGAGAGATAGATGTCTGGAACAGAATAGAGAACCAAGAGATGAATCCAGCTACTTACCATTATTTGATCTTTGACAAGCTGATTAAAAACATTCAGTGGGGAAAAGATTCCCTATTTAACAAATGGTGCTGGATGAACTGGCTGGCGACCTGCAGAAGACTGAAACTGGACCCCCACCTTTCACCATTAACTAAGATAGACTCTCACTGGATAAAAGATTCAAACTTAAGACATGAAACTATAAAAATACTAGAAGAAAGTGCAGGGAAAACTCTTGAATGTATCAGCCTGGGTGAGTATTTTATGAGGAGGACTCCCCAGGCAATTGAAGCACTATCAAAAATACAATACTGGACCTCAACAAACTAAAAAGATTCTGCTTAGCCAAGAACATGGTAAGTAAAGCAAGCAGACAGCCCTCAGAATGAGAGAAAATATTTGCAGGTTATACCTCCTTCAAAGGTTTGATAACCAGAATCCACAGAGAACTCAAATGTATTAGCAAGAAAAGAACCCATCTCAGGCTGGGCAAAGAACTTGAAGAGAAACTTCTCTAAAGAAGACAGGTTCATGGAGATTGGATTAAAGATGGCAACTGAGTAACAGCTTCCCTGCAACTGGGCACGGTGAGTCTGGGGAGACAAGACTCCAGACATCTCTGGCCGGTGGGATCTGCCTATGATCATCCCTTTGAAAATACAGGGAGCCAGCAAGGGACTTCTGGACCCCAGGAGGAGGACAAAAACAGTGGAAAACTGGCAAGTGGCTGCGTGTGTTCGATCAACCTAATCACGCCGGCAACCGTGAGTACAAGCAGCAGTGAGAATGCAAACTGGAAAGGCCTTACCTGTGAACTTTTTTCCTGTTCTTAGACTTGGCGCTCAGTTGAGCTGCCTTGGGGAGAGCTTGAGCAAAAGTGTGGAGAACGTATGGCATTGTCTGGGGCCCCAAAATGAGCCACTGAGCTGGGCTCAGTGAAAGCCATTGTGTGAAAAAAATGCTCCGGCAAGCTCCGCCCTCAGGGTCCCAGAGCAAGGAACAGGCGGGACAAAGTAACCTCGTGACTGAGCAGCTTAAAGGCGGGGACTGAACTGCCTCATAGCTCTAATCCTTAGGAGCAGAGTCAGACGGTTTTGGCACACTGGAGCCTTGGGCTGTCATCTTGGGTAGAGGGCCCTGACATCACAGCTCATAGCAACCTAAAACTCCTGGGCTTGGCACCGCCCAGACCTCCATAAGAGGTGTGCAGCGACCCCCGACCGGTGACCCACACCCACCAGGGCTCCACATTCCCTGACCAGGAACTGGGGGAGCCATGAAACCCTGCATCCCCCCTCCTGTCTGCTCCCAGCCTCCACACTAGCTCATCCATCTGACCAGGGACTCTGGTAGCTGCGTGCCCTCTGGAGCCCTCCCTGCCTCTGTGCAGAGCCCTTCTCCTGGCCAGAGACTGCTAGAGCCTTGGGTTCTCTGTGCCAACGTCACTGGGTGCCAGGCACAGAGAACCGTGCACACCACCTTCAGCCCTGTTGCTGAATCCAGGTGTGTCACACACTAGAGCTGCTTCTACAACCAGAACTCCCTAACTAGAGCAGCCCCAGAGGAACAACAGAGGGTCACTCCCTACAAAGATCCAGCAACAATACAGTGATCCCGCTGGGGTCTAATCTTGGAGAGACACCTCCCCAACTCTGAGGACAGCCAGAGGCAATGGTGAAAAGCAATCATGAGGCGAAATAAACAGAAAAACTCTGGCAATATGAATAATCAGAGTAGATCAACTCCCCCAAGGATCAATGGGGCAGAAACAAGACCCCATGCACAAACAAATAGCTGAGATGAGATTAAGAAGGAAATCACCAAATTTTTGGAACAAAACAACAATCAAGACATGAACTACCAGAACCTCTGGGATACTGCGAAGGCAGTCTTAAGAGGGAAATTTATAGCACTGCAAACCTTCCTCAAGAAAACGGAAAGAGAGGAAGTTAATAACTTAATGGAACATCTCAAGCAACTGGAGAAAGAAGAACATCAATCAGAAATGGTAACGATGAAATAACAACAGACCCCTCAGAAATTCAAAAAATCCTTAATGAATACTAGAAGAAACTTTACTCTCACAAATTAGAAAATATGAAACAAATCGACCAATACCTGGAAGCAAGCCACCTACCAAGACTTAGACAGAATTAAGTGAAAATGTTGAACAGGCCTATGTCAAGTTCTGAAATAGCTGAGATGTCAGAAATTGAATTCAGAATTTTCTCCTTCATATTAACTTTAGTGAAGTTGATTATGATGTGTCTGGGGGATGTCTTATTCTGGTTGAGTCGTGCTGGAGTTCTGAAACTGTCTGCTATCTGAATTTTGGAATCCCTTGGCATATCTTGAAAGTTCTCCTTCATAATCTCATGGAGAAGAGACTCTGTGCCTTGTGAAGCCACTTCGTCACTTTTGGGGATCCCTATAAGATGAATATTGGTTTTCTTCGAATTATCCCAGAG
>CAUYPK010076183.1:0-61697 GCA_963574355.1 Loris lydekkerianus
TCTTGAAGGAATCGGCCTGGGTGAATATTTTATGAGGAGGACTCCCCAGGCAATTGAAGCAGTATCAAAAATACACTATTGGGACCTGATCAAACTAAAAAGCTTCTGCACAGCCAAGAACATAGTAAGTAAAGCAAGCAGACAGCCCTCAGAATGAGTGGAAATATTTGCAGGTTTTAGCTCTGGTAAAGGTCTAATAACCAGAATCCACAGAGAACTCAAACGTATTAGTAAGAAAAGAACACGTGATACTATCTCAGGGTGGGCAAAGGCCTTGAAGAGAAACTTCTCTAAAGAAGACAGACGTACGATGTACAAACTCATGAAAAAAAGCTCATCATCCTTAATCATCAAAGAAATGCAAATCAAACTACTTTGAGATATTACCTAACACCAGTAAGCCCACATAACAAAATCCCAAAACCAGAGATGTTGGCATGTATGTGGAGAAAAGGGCACACTTCTACGCTGCTGGTGGGAATGCACACTAATACGTTCCTTCTGGAAGGATGGTTGGAGAATACTTAGAGACCTAAAAATAGACCTGCCATTCGATCCTATAATTCCTTTGCTAGGTTTATAGTAAACCTAGTAATAGGCCTACTAGTAGGCCAGAAGACCAAAAATCACAATATAACAAAGATATCTGTAGCAGAATGTTTATTGCAACCCAATTCATAATTGCTAAGTCATGGAAGAAGCCCAAGTGCCCATCGACCCATGAATGGACTAGAAAATTGTGGTACATGTATACCATGTAATATTATGCAGCCTTCAAGAAAGATAGAGACTTTACCTCTTTAATGTTTATATGGATGGAGCTGGAACATATTCTTCTTAGCAAAGTATCTCAGGAATAGAAGAAAAAGTATCCAATGTACTCAGCCCTACTATGAAGTTAAATTATAGCTTTAACATGAAGTCTATAACCCAATTATAGCACAAGACTATGAGGAAAGGGCCAAGGAAGGGGAACGTAGGGGGGAGGTTATGGTGGAGGGAGGGTAATGGGTGAGGCTACACCTATGGTGCATCTTAGAATGGGTACAGGCGAAACTTACTAAAGGCAGAATACAAATGTCTTCATATAATAACTAAGAAAATGCCATGAAGGCTACGTTGAACAGTTTGATGAGAATATTTCAGATTGTATATGAAACCAGCACATTGTACCTCTTGATTGCACTAATGTATACAGCTATGATTTAACAATAAAAAAAAAATGAAAAAAAAAAAAGAAAAGGAAAAAGGACTGACTTCAAAGGGAAGCTTTTAAAGCTGGGAGATCTGCTGCATACTTCTAAAAATGCTTGAAATGTATGCCTCCTGGCATCGGGCTGTAGATCGACAGTGCTAACATATTCTAACACTGTTGTTCGCTGAAAGAATTTTTTATTATAATTTTTCAGATAGTCTTGTTTGTGATTTTTCAAAAAAAAAAACAAAAAAACCTGTCTTGAAATTATGTCACTAGTTCTTGCTGCTACTTAAAATGTGAATGGGAAGTTTTATAAGTCATTTTTAGAGGACCAAGATTGCATTTCCCTCAATGGGTGTAATCTCTTGTGATACTGATCTTAGGGTTCTCATACAGCCTGCTGGAGCTTATTTAATGCATATGTGATTTTACAGACATGAAGAGCTGAAGTCCTGAGATCAAGGAGTGTACACTGGAGGAGAAAGAGTGGTCCTCTCCCCTTGTCCCTGAGTAGATTTCAGTTCCAGTGTTTCTTTGTTCATTCCTTAGGATCACCCTCTTGTCCCATGGGCCGCAGCGGTGGGTGTCTGTGTGCTTCTGAGGTGTGCTCTTTTCTGAAGTGCTCCTGTTTTGTATTGGACTCCCAAAGCAGCTGGTTCCAGTTAGGGCCAGCAGCAAAGACCAGGGGGAACCTAATTCCCCATACATAGTCTATGAATGATACAGAGCTTCGCCTTTCCCACTGGAAAATACATCTCCAGTTGAATTTCCAATAGATTAAAGAAGAAAAGTCAGCTGTGTCCAGGAAGGCCAGCATGGAAATAAGCTGGTCATGCTCGGAGTCCGGTTGGTTGTGGCGTCTTCCACCCAGGGAGGTGGCACAGCATGGTGGGTGCGAGTGCAGGCTCAGGACTCAGCTGTGGGATTCACATGTCCCCTGGACTATTTCCTGTCGTGTGACCTTGAACCTTCCTAAGCCCTTAGTTTTCTCATCTGTGAATAATGCCCTCTTACTAAAGTTATCAGGGACAGTAAATCAAATAGTACATACAAAACTTTTGAAGATGATGCTTGTTAACGTACCCAGAGGGAGAGAGCAGAGGGAGTGTGTGTGTGTGTGTGTGTGTGTGTGTATAAAGTAGGCTGTTATGTATCTTTATAGCTTAAGAACTTTAAAATCACGTAAAGCTAACAGCGACAGTTGTGATCCTCATGTCACTTTTTTGTGTGTTTGAATGTAGTATTGCCTATATATTGAAAAGAGGAGAGCTCTGTAATGTGCAGCTATGGTGGGTTTATAATAATACCACAGCAATGAATGCCAGTTCAATAGTAAATGCTAAATAAGGAATGTGTTTTCATGGTCTGGCCAAGGACCATTCCTAACACCCTTTTTCTCCCCTTGCATGGGTGTGGCAGTGTGAGGTGAGAAGGTGTGAGTGCACAGCAGTGGACTGTTCAGATTATTTGTGAGCCATCATGTCACTGGTTGAGTTCAGCATAGATAAGATAATTCAGAGGAATAGCCCAGTAGAGCAACGACTATAACATAGCATTTCCACCTCCTGTCTGAGCAGAGGATCTGGCATGTAGGTTTTCTACAAGAGCATTAGCAGCCTTCTGATTCTTCTTCTTCTTCTTCTTCTTCTTCTTCTGTTTTTTTTTTTTTTTTAAACAAAAACCAATAGTACTACCTATTGAATTCTTGAAGAATAGGATAAAAATTCGTATCTTAAAGTAGGTGTTCCTAAATGTTCTAAAGTGGAAGTGTTCCTATAGATCTGTTATCTAAGTTGTTGTTTTAATATTATCCTTTTACTTTCATAATTTGTTATTCTCGAATATTTTAAACATTTAACTTTAATACATAAACTTTCAAAATTTAAGAAACCACATTTACAGACACTTTGATTTTACTGAGAAGTGTATACAATAGAACAATTTTAACATTTCTTCCATGTTGTTCATTTAATTCAAATTTATTTCTGATTAATAGTTTCTTGCTGGGTTTTAAAATTCATTTTCCATGTTGACAAGATCAAATATGTATACATATTTATCTTGGGGGCAGAGGAACAGCATTTTTCAAATCTTGTTCCCAGGGACACAGAGAGTGTGAGATGTCCTGGGGGTGGGGAGGTGGTTTCCTTTACTGAAAGGGTTTGGAGAGTAGCATTTCTAGTTGAAGAGATTTATAGTACACAATTAGCATATTAAAGGCTGAAAAATCCTGTGGTAACAAACCATGTTTAATCCATTGTTTCCCAAATTCACTTGCTCTTGTATTCCTTTTATCAACAATATCTATTAATGTCCCTTTGGGAATTCTTGGGAGAGTTTTAAAGTGACCGCTTTTAAGCAAATTTAGTTTATTTTGTACAATTTGAATCACAGATTTGGATTAGATCTAGATAATTTGGTGGTTATTGCAGAAGTGTTTTCTCACAGCCCTTTTTAATGGGTCATTGATTTTCTAATTTATGGACAATTTACCCTGTTGGTTCATTTGAATTGTAACTGAGTTATTTCTTTCATTGTCTTGTATTTGCTTACTGTAACTTCCCTCAACTTACTGTAGACCAGCAGCCTTCATGGCAGCTCTTAAATATATGAAGGAGCTATTTTGTCTCCAAACCTACTGCTGGTTTTGTTGTTGCTGTTGTTGTTTTACTTAACCTTTATTTCCTTTTCCATTTCCTTTGATTCTTATGTGGTAAGATTTTTTTGATCATAATTTTCTTTATGTAACATGTTCTTTTTCATTTGTACATGTGAAATTATTAGGACTATTGAATTGAAGACAGAAAATGAGTTAAAGGAACGTTTATGACATATGCAGAGTTATACAATAAGGACATGAGCGAAAGTCATCCCCAGCTGTATCTGTATCTTCTACCCTTCACCTCCCTCCCTACCTTTGGTACATACTACGCTGTTTACTTGTTTACTTACCTTTACAATGTTCCCCTCCCCCCCCCGCATCATAGGATAGTTCATTTAGTCTTAACTAATTTTGTTTTTCTACAGAGAATATGTATTACTTAGACTGTCCGAGAAGAACAAGATAATACGATTTTCTAATAACTTAAGTCTTTGCTATTCTTCATTTGCCACAGCTGAGGGGAAGGCAATTATCTAATTCATCTTCCTTTAAAAGAGTTAAGGACTGATAATGACTAATGTGCTGCTTGTCCTAAGGGTATTGGATAGCCAAGGAGGCTTTGGGCAAGGACCTGCCAACTGTAGCCTGTTGGTCAGATCTAGCCCCAGCCTATTTTTTCCTATAGTCCAGCTAAGAATAGTTTTTACATTTTTAAAAAATAACTGAAAGCAAATCAAAAGAAGAATATATTGTGACACATGAAAATTATATGAAATCCAAAAGTTAGTGGTCATAAATAAAATTGTAAAGCTCAGCCACAGTTATTTATGCATTGGTATAATCTAGCCTTTTATTTATTTATTTATTTATTTATTTATTTATTTATTTAGACAGAGTCTTACTGTATCGCCCTTGGTAGAGTGCCATGGCGTCACACAGCTCACCACAACCTCCAACTCCTGGGCTTAGGTGATTCTCTTGCCTCAGTCTCCCCAGTAGCTGGGACTACAGGCGCCCCCCACAAGGCCTGGCTATTTTTTTTTTTGCAGTTCCCTGGGGCGGGTTTGAACCTGCCACCCTTGGGGCCTGTGCCCTACTCACTGAGCCACAGGCATCGCCCCTCGCCTTTTATTTAAAAAAGAAATGTTTTCTGACCTCTGTCTTAGGCTGAAGTTTTGTGTATATTTAGGGGAAAGCTTTGTGTTAATTCACTTTTATGGTAAAGAAGCAATGTTTCCTCTGAATCCATTTATGAAGATGGCTTTCCTGTATGTAATACCAGCTGGGATTCCATGGGTGTAGTTTTCTACTATAGCCTTTTTGAATGAATTTCCCTCTGATTTATTTAACCAAATGATATTTGAAAAGGCCAGTTCAGTATATTGCCTTACTACTTGGGCAAAATTTTATTTCTCTTTGAGGCAATATGTGGTCACGAGTGATATATTCATTGCAAATACCACTTTACGTAAGAGTTCAGTGAATAAGTGTTGAGGTTACAGTCTGTGCAGATGTAAAGCTGAGGAAATGTTTCCTCTGTCACTCATATACTTTCTAACTGGATCACTTGGTAGTATTTTATGTATGACTTTTCCATTTGCTTTTTGCTTTCTTAATATGTATCTCTTTTTGGGTCTAGACCAGACGTCCTCAAACTTTTTAAACAGGGGGCCAGTTCACTGTCTCTCAGACTGTTGGAGGGCCGGACTATAGTTTAACAAAAAAAACTATGAACAAATCCCCATGCACACTGCACATATCTTATTTTGAAGTAAAAAAACAAAACGGAAACAAATACAATCACACTGCCTCATGTGGCCCGCAGGCTATAGTTTGAGGACCCCTAGTCTAGATTAAAGGTTTTGTAGTGGTTGACATTGACAACTTTTAAGTATTTATTTATTAGTGTTAGGATCAGTCCTTTTGCATATTTGTTCATTGATGATCCTTGGGACAATTTTTCAATACATATGAATCACTCATCTTTTAAATATATTTTAGTTGCAGGTACTGACCCATATTAGAATAGTCCAACTCTTGTTTTATATTCTGGATGGTGCTATTAATTCCTACTGAATGGTGATGAATATGAACATTTCTTACGTGCAAACATTGCTCTTGAAAGGAGTGTGATTAAAATATATATACATGTACATATATTTTTTTGAGATAGGATTTTGCTCTGTTTCCTAGACTAGAGCTCAGTGGCAACAATATAGCTTGCTGCATCCTCAAACCCCTGGGCTCATAGGATCCTCCTGCTTCCGCCTCTCAGGTAGCTGGGACTACAGGCACAAACCACCACACCTGGCTCACTTTTATTCCTGGCCTCAAGCAATCCTCCTACCTCGGCCTCCCAAAGTACTAGGATTATAGGTGTGAGTCACTGTGCCTGGCTCAAAATATTTTTCAGAAAGAGCTTTGTTGAGATATAATTTCCATACCATAAAATTCACATTTTACACATATAATTGAATAATTTTTAGTAACTTTATAGAATTGTGCAGCCATTAAATTGGTCTAATTTTAGAATGTTTCCATTACCTCCCCCCAAAACCTTGTACCCATTTGTCCTGTTTCTCTCCCCGCCCCTCCCTCTGGTTTAGGCTACCACTGATAAACTTTCTGTATTAATATATTCTTTTTTCTGTATCTTTCACAATAATAGAATCATATAGTCGGTGTTCTTTTGCATCTGGTGTTTTCCACCTAGCATACTATATCAGGTTCAGCCCAGTTATAGGGTGCACCTTCATTCCCTTTTATTGTCAAGTGGGTGTCCATGCTGTGGATAGATCACATTTTGTTTATCTTCTTAGCAGCTGATGGACATTAGAGCTGTTTCCACTTTTTGGCTCTTAAGAACAATGCTGCTCTGAACAGAAATGTGCAAGTCTGTGTGTGGACATGTATGTCCAATTTTACACAGAAGTAAAATTTCTGGGTCATAAGGCAAATCTAGTTTAACATTTTAAGAAACTGCCAAGCTGTTTTCCAGAGTGGTTGCACCATTTCACATTTCTGCTGGCAATGTGTGAGCGTTCCAGTTTCCTTACGTTCTTGTTCACACTTGTCATTGTCTGTGTTTCTGACTGTAGCTCTCTTAGTAGGTGTGAAGTGCTCTCTCACTAATTTTCGTTTGTATTTCTCTGATGACTGATGATGTTGAGCATGTTTTCATGTGCTTATTGGCTATTTGTATACATTCTTGGGTGAAATTTCTGGTCATACGTTTGCCTATCTTAATTTTGGGGTTAAACACTGTCATTATTGAGTTTTCTTTTGTCACTTATGCTTTTGGTGTCATGTATAAGAAATCTTTGCCTAAGGTATGGTCAAAAAGATTCACTGCTGTGATTTAATCTATTAACTGTATAGTTTTAGCTGTTATGTTTAAGTCTGTGATTCATTTTGTGGGAAAGATTCAAACGCATGCTTTTGCATGTGAATATTCCGTTTCCCAGCATCATTTTCTACTGAAGTAATTGACTTTGTTCTTTTGTCAAAAACTCATTATCTATAAATGTATGTGTCTAGTTGTAAACTCTCTATTCTGTCCCGCTGAGTTATATATCTATTTTTATTAGAAGCATTTCCTTTTAAAATTTATCATTAGACTAGGTACAGTTGCTCATGCCTGTAATCCTAGTACTCTGAGAGGCTGAGGTGGGTGGACTGCTTGAGCTTAGGAGTTTGAGAACAGCCTGAGCAAGAGCAAGACCCTGTCTCTATTAAAAATAGAAAAACTGAGGCAAGAGGATCACTTGAGCCCAAGAGCTTGAGTTTGCTGTGAGCTATGATGCCGTGGCACTCTACTCAGGGTGTCAGAGTGAGACTATGTCTTTAAAAAACAAAAACAAAAGACAAACAAATTCATCATTAAATCTAGAAAGTTGATGTATCTGAATCTCTTCCTGCCATTTATCAGATAGATGGTTAAAGAATGTAGAACTATAGGGGAAGCTTCACTTTTGCCCCCTCTGAAGGTTTGCTGACATGCTGACAATAGACAGATTAGTAGGAGAAAAAGGCCCACAATTTTATTTTTGTCTGTGTGGACATGGGAGTCCTGCAAATATGAGACTCAAAGAAGTGCCAGGTGGTTGAGCATTATATACACTCTTCATAGGGAAAAGGCAAGTGGGGGACTATGGAAAATTTTAGAGGGGCAGTAAATGATTATTGGGAAATGAAGAACACCAAACAACAATGGCCTGTGGCAAAGTTCTTCTGAACTCTGAGGCAGACAGTGGAAGGTGAGGGACAGAACCTCACCGTGAACAAAGGTTGTTGTCTTATTTTGCAGATAAAGCCTCTTAGGTCATTGTTGGGTGTCTAGTTGACCCCAACCTGAGACAGTGTCCAGCAAGGGAGACCGCACTGAGGAAAGGACAAAACTTACACTGAACTTAGTGCATAAAACTGGAAGCCTGTAAGGGCAGACACTGTTTCATATGCCTAGTGGGGCAGCATGAAAACAGCACAGCCCCTGTCCTATTTCTGGGAGTCTTTTCATTGGGTACACAGAAGAGTGTACGTGCAAGGATGCACTGCAGTCACTCGTCAGCAGTCAAGGTTAAAAACGAGGGCGGGGAGATTCCAGCCCCCAGGAAGGTTGAATAAAGGTAAGTAGGGACATAGGGTGGTGGAACATCTGAGGAGGCCAGATAACCGTGCAAAGAGAAGGGCAGGGAGCAAGTCTCGTCTCCGCAGACAGACATCTCAGCTTCTCTAGCCGGAGCTACTAGCTGACGGTCTCAGCTGCCTACACTGCTGGTTTCCCCACACAGGGAGAATGTCATGTAGACATTCCCCCGACTGGGCACCTTCAGACTCCTTTCTTCTCAGTTTGGAGTACAGGGGTGGCCTGCCGGGGGCTTTTCCCTGGCTTATGAAGGGCCCATGGGGTCTCATTCTATCTATTTCCACAGGTCATCTCTTGGAGTTGCCCTGAGAAAAACAGAAGAAAACCCTCTCTGGGCATAATGAGAACTTTCAATCTTTTCTCTTCTCTGGTGGTTAATCCTTTCCAGTTATTTGATGGGATTCCTAGGGAGAAGGCCTTAAGACCATTGCAGTTCTTTCAGAAAGAAGTTTTCTTAGTCTGGTAAGGAAATTCCAGACAGAGTCCCTCTCAGTTCTTGGTGGGAAGGGAGAGAGAAAAAGCAGAAGGTTAGAAAGTTAGGCAGCTTCTGAGACCTTCCGTTTCTTTTAATTCAAAGTGCTTGGCACAATACTTTGGGGTATCCATCTCTGTTCCCAACAGCAGGGGGGTTACTTAGGAGGTTTGGCACGCAGAAGTGGATATTCCTTATCTCCTTGTCAGTCATTCAGCAACATGAATGAATGGTTTGGATGGACATGAGGCCAGACACTAACTCTCATAGATGCCATAATGGGCCTTGGGGGCAAAGACAAATTCCCTGCACACGAGTGGCTTGACTGACTTTGTGTATCCATTTCCTGAGTCTTTTTTTTTTTCCCCTGTAATTGGGCAGGCACTGAAGGGCCCCCAACTGAGCATCGCTGAGGTCACATACGAAGTGCAGAAGAGGAATCGTTTATTTATTCCACAAATATTCTTTGAGTATCTACTATCTAGAAAGTACTGCGTAGAGCATGAAGCTTTTATAATGAGGACCCAAGACAGGGCCCTGTGCTTTTGAGGGGCTTTATGTTTCTCTATATTGTTTACATAAAACTATTCTGTAAGTAATAATGCTGATCGGTGTGCTGGTATAAACCAAGGGACATGAGAGTTCAGAAGAGGGAAGCCTTCACTGTCTAGTTTCCTTAGAACTTGACCTAGAAGGAAAAGTAAAATTTCTATAGCCAGGAGAAGGGGGCGCAGAACACCATTTCAGGTGGAAGGAATACCGTGGTTGCAAGCAGGAAAATGCCACAGTGGAGGTTTGGGGAATGTGATCTCAACTATTCATCAGACATCCTTTACAAATTCTCTTAGCCTTTGGGATTAGACATGAAGCTGTACTGTTAGGGCCCTGGGACCTGAGTATCTTTCAGTAAACCTACTGTAGTGTCCTATGATTCACTTTCAGGAATGTGGCCTATGACTTGCTAGGTGTCACCTGGTTCTAGCTCTCTCTTGGTGAAACTTGTCAGTTTAAAAGGGAGGTGCTTAGAGTAGGTGCTGGGGAGAAAATAACTTCTGTTTAGATTTAGGTTGTGCCAGCCTGACCAAGAGTGATATCCGTCTCTATTGAAAATAGCAAAACTAGGGCAGAGCCTGTGGCTCAAAGGAGAAGGGCCCTGGCCCCATATGCCAGAGGTGGCGGGTTCAAACCCAGCCCTGGCCAAAAACTGCAAAAAAAAAAAAAAAAAAAAAAGAGCAAAACTAGCCAGGCACCTGTAGTCCCAGCTACTTGGGAGGCTGAGGCAAGAGGATCACTTGAACCTGAGAGTTTGAGTGAGCTATGATGCCAGGGTACTTTACGCAGGGTTTGGAGACTCTGTCTCCCAAAAAAAAAGAAAAGGAAGGAAGGAAGGAAGGAAGGAAGGAAGGAAGGAAGGAAGGAAGGGGGGGGGAAAGGAAAGGAAAGGTAGATTTAAGTTTTAGTGAAGAGGCAGGATAAATGCGTCTCCTCTTTTCCTGTGTAGTCTTATAAAAATGGGAGTGCTAGCCGTTCTGCATCTGTGGTCCATAGTTGAGTAGACTGGAAAGTGGAAATTTTGGCAAAATTAATATGTCTTTTAGAAAGCGATCACTTGGAAAGTTTTAATCCTCCTGCAAAAAGTATATATCTGTTGCAGAGATTAATTTAACGAAAGTATATATAGCATCTGTTAAATTTTTATTAAGTTTTTAACAGAATTAATTAAAAGAATAAACTTGTTTTATCTGGGAAGTACATCAGTTCCCCAGATAGAATTTTCAGTGTTTTTTTTTTTTTTTTTAAGTTAATTAATCCTCCCCCCCAGACAGAGTCCCACTCTGTTCTCCTCGATAGAGTGCTGTGCATATCATTGCTCATAGCAATCTCAAATTCTTGGCCCCAGGTGATCCTCTGGCCTCAGTTTTTTTTTTTTTTTTGCAGTTTTTGCCAGGGCTGGGCTTGAACCCGCCACCCCCGGAATATGGGGCTGGTGCCCCACTCCTTGAGCCATAGGCACCACCCTCATTTTTTTTTTTTTTTTTTTTTTTAAAGTAGAGGCAGGGTCTCACTTTTGCTCAGGCTGGTCTTAAACCTGTGAGCTCAAGCCATCCACCCTTCTTGGCCTCCCAGAGTGCTAGTATTACAGGCGTGAGTCACCACACCCAGCCCAGTGGTTTTTCTTTGGAAAAAAATAAATCTTGGAACCAGGGACCTGGAGTGTTTTCTGCATTTAAGGAAACATCTTTGACAGGGAAGAGGTGTGATGCATCAGAATGGATTATAGCAGAGGCAAGTGGGATCTCATCATTTGGGGGTGTCTTTAAAAATAGTTTTGGCGTTCCTCTCCTGTGACAGTTGTCTTCATCATAATCCTGGATTATTTCAAAGGTTTAATGTAGAGGATGCAACCAGTTGTTCTCAGTTTATTTGTGAGAACTTGAGAAATGGGCTTATGTTTAAAGAAGAGTGAATTGGTTTTCATATAAAGCGGCAGAGAATGTCAGAATATCATAAAGGTCTTAAAACGGTAAAATTTGCTGCTGAGAGACACATTTTCTAATCCTTGAGACTTTAAAATAGATGAAACAACCACTTATGTCATGCCTACCTGGTAGTCTCTGACCCTGGCAAGCAAAGCTCTGAAAGTGCCCATGATGGTGTGAACTCAAGACCTCTGCACTCAGCAGCTCCACCTTCCCTGGAGGTGTTTGCACCGGTGGCTTCCGTTACTTACCCAGCATGTGCTTCCTCTCCATCCTAGAGCCCCATTCATTTATAACCATTCCACAAGAGAGCAGCTCACAGGTTGAGGACAGAGCCATGTTAGACGTCGTCCAAGAAATAGGGAAAGTTAATTTTTGAGGGCTCTGGTGGTTTTTTGACTTGTGTGTGTTTGTGTGTGTGCACTGAGGTTATAGATTTTTTTTTTTTCTATAAACATCTATGTTGTAGAAAAAGTCATTATTTTACATGATGCCAGGAGAGATGACAGTTCTCGTTTGGAGCAAGGGTCCACTGTGTAAGAGGCCAGCCATTGACAACCTGAAACTCATTTGACAAAAGGCTGATTCAGCTCAGAAGTATTCACAGCAGTTGCCACAACCAGCACTTTAATCAGAACTGCACAGTAGTTGAAATTTTTATTTGTTACTCCCTATATTCCTTGCCCGGACTCTTCCTGCTCATCAGCTGTCCTGAGTCCTCAGGCTGCCTTTTAGTCTGGGGTCAGACCATGCCCTACACCACAGTGCCTCTCCCTATAGCATATTCCCTCTCACCAACTGTGAGTAAGGTCTCTCAAACCGGTGATAGGTAGATACAAAGAGGAAAGTCAGTCTGATAAAGTCACCTTGCACTAAGGCAACTGACTGAGAGGTTGTTGTGTCCTGGGAGCCGTTTTTCTTATCAAAGAACTGAGTGGATTTACCTCCATGCATCTCTAAAGGGAGGGTGATTGGTGGGATTACACCTATGGTGCATTTTACAAGGGTACATGTGAAACTTAGTAAATATAGAGTATAAATGTCTTAACACAATAACTAAGAATATGCCAGGAAGGCTATGTTAACCAGTGTGATGAAAATGTGTCAAATGGTCTATAAAACCAGTGTATGGTGCCCCATGATCACATTAATGTACACAGCTATGATTTAATTAAAAAAAAAAAATTAACTTCAACCTAATTTGTGAATTTGGTGTAACATTGCCAGACAGTCATTGAATGGGGCATTTACTGAAGAAATACACTTTTTTTTTGAACTAGTTATGAATTTAAATCATGAATAGAAGTTAAAACTAATTAAAAATTCTTTAACTTTTACTTGATTTTTATTGAAAAATATAATTCTCTTTCAAAACTTTTTTAGTAAAAATTGAAATTTAAAAATACAGCGGAGTCTCTTTAAAGTGTTGGTGGTAAAGGCCAGGACTGTGATGCTGTGGTTACAGACCACCTGTGTTGAACACACTGTTAGACCTAGTAATGTTTTATAAAGATGTGGCACGCAGGGACTATGTAGTACTTGGCTATTAAAATTACATTCTGTTATACTTAAGGGTCAGTCTTTGTCTTGTTTCACATGGCATCACGTGGTATAGCCACACATTTCCATTTATATCAACATTTTGTTTCGTCGAGTAGCTTATTAACTACTCATTAGATGTGGATGATTATGACCCTTGCTTTTTCAGCTTTTTATTTTTAATTGCCCACACAGTGAGAAATTGGGAGGAATAGGAAAAAGGTGAGTTTAACAAGCCACTAATCAGCTTCTTCTCTTTTCTGTATGCTATTATTAAAAATCTTTCTTAAACCTTACCATGATTTTTTGACATGATAAATGGTTTAAAGAAAGATTTGCATGAGAAATGAACTAAGAGGATATTTGAAAAACGTTTAAAAGGTGATAACTATAATCTCCTGCCAAATATGACTGGATTTTACCTTCAGTGACTGAGTACTAGACAGACACATCATTGGTCTTACTTAAAATACCTTCCCCTCTCCCTTTTTTTTTTTTTTTTAAAGGCAGGCATGACATAAGGTTTATTGAGGAAGAGAAAGGTAGGTTTACAGGGTAAGAAGGTTTACAAAGCAGGTTATGCTGGTCCTAGTCAGAGAATGAGCCTCCATTGCCAAGGCAAGTATGCAAAGAGGCCACCTTACCCTCTTTCTAAAAGACTGTACTGTTACATTTCTTAGCTGCTCTTTTCTTTCTCATAAATGGCATAGATAATGCTAATGCCTTTACAAGCCAGGGCTCATTTGGTTGACAATTTCTTATGGAGGTTGTCTAGAACAAAACTTTTTAATCAAACTAACTTTAAGAAACAGGACAGATAGCAGAAGAGATGTTACTGTGCAGAGTGTACTGGTTTCTGAATTTATTTCTCCCTTATAGTTACCATATGATTGTCCCGCACCAAGATCTGTACAGCTATGCAAGAGATGAAAGATCTCTGCAGGGTGAGGAGAAATCTAAGAAAAAAATAGGAGTTTTGTCTGTTTCCCTGCTGATAGAGCAGAAGAGCTGGAACTCCACACAAAGCTGTTACCAAAGCATTACACACTTAAAAAAATTAAACTCAAAATAGCCTTTTAAAAAGGTTGCTAAAACTATGCTGAAACTGTATAGACTGAAATACAGCAAATCTTAGGTGTTTATCAGTCATGTAAATGGTTTTATTTAACTACTTACAGTTCAGCCTTGTGGTAAGAGATTAGAAAAGACCTTCTGCGTTTTGCTTTTTAATTGATTGTGAATTATCAACCTGAGAACTTAAGAGAGAAACCTTCTTTGTCCGAGAACTAATCTGGTCCACTGTGAAGTAGACAGATTATTTGTTTGCCCTGGTATTAATGTGGATTGTTTAAAATGTTCATCGTAATAACCGTTAGCACCTTAAGATGTATGGCAAACATCTTTCTTTTATAGTTTACAGATAAAGAGGTGAATTATGTGTGACCTTAATGCTGACTTTAAACATAGTACTTAAAGAAAGCATGACTATCTTTTTACTACATTAAGTAAGGATATTTCTCTTTTACACTGAATTGCATCAATTGAAAATTATTGTGATTTAGGTAGAATCTTGAATTCTAGGTTTATTCTTTTACAACTCTTAAATAATTAGTACTAAAATAAATTTATAATAAGTAGCTTTTCAGATGAGGCAGCTACCTAAGAGAATAATTGTTTTTAAGCATTTTGTATGTTTTAAAAGCATCAGTTTTCTTATCAAGAATGGACATGAAAATATATATATGATATATATGCTACTTTTATTTTTTTCAAGTAGTTGATCTAAGGAGCTCTGAACCAGGAGTAAGTTGATGGCTTATTTTTGAAGAACGTGCTTGTTTGAATTGAAAAATATATATTGAGAAACATTTTAATTCAGTTTTCACAATATATAAATAAAAGCCGGCCGTCTCCTTTTCTTCACCCAGTTAGTACAAGGCAGTGAGGCGCTCTCATTTGGGACAAGCCTTCTTTCATTATTGATGTCCCTAAAGATAGCTAATTGTTTCCCAGAATCCTGCATCCTTCACATGTAGGACTTCTTTAAGGGAGGACTGTGAACCCTTTATGTGGCTGATGCTCCGCCCTCTGCCACTGTGCTGGACGTGTTACTGTATTCCGGGCGCATTGATTTAATGTCTACTGGAGTTTGCTTTGTCTTGAGGGACCTTTCCTTCTTTACTGTGTTCACATTGCGCCCTTAGCTTCACCTGCGATTTGTGTTTGCTTAGGATAATAATTTGTAAGGATGCTTTCAAATCCATCAGAGACATTATGTCCACATTCTGTTTAAAAGCCTTTGGTAGTTTTCTACACCTGGGAAAAGTCCAAGCTTCTTCACCTGGCACGTGAAGATGCCTGGTCTCCTGGCCCACCTTCCTGATGTCTTCCACATCACAAACTTCACTGACGTCATGACCGCTTCCTTCCTTGGAATTCACACACGACTGTTTGTGTCTTTGCCTTTTTCCTGTATTTTTCCCTTCACCTGCAACATCCCCATCTTCTTTTCTGGGAGGACCTAAAACTGGGTCGAAGCTCTTCACAGCTTCCTGACTGTGCTAGAGTGTATTCACTTTATACTGAACCTTCCTCCCTAAATTTCTGTCATCTCAAATTGTAGGCTTTAAGAGATGGTACTTTTATTCTTTTTTGTGCCTTTACACATTAAAGGATACCTTGGCATATGATGGATGCTTAATTAATATTTAGTGACCTGAATTGAACTGTAGCTATGTGATAGCAATATGAATTATACTTAAATATGGGAATAAAAATGTTTGTGGAGATTAACATAAACCATTGCAATGCCATACTTTTGAAAAAGGCTGTTTAAACATTAAGTAAGCAGTATGTGATAGGCCACTTTGCTTCCAAGTGGAATTTGATTTAGTCTACATAAAACCAAATGTTTATAGGTTAATAAAACGAAACCATTGGTGTAGTGTTTTTGACCAGTTAAGCCATTTGGATAATACAGTCTTGGCACGATCTGTTCTTTTCTCTCTCCAAAACAAATTTGAACTATTGTCTATGTCGTCATGAGTACCTTGTTTAGAATTTTTGTTGCTTATAGAATTTTTTTTTTTTTTTTTCATAGAATGGTTTTTAATCATGTATTTTTCTTCTTTAGGATATTATCTTAAGCAAAAGATTAGTGCCCCCTGCAGGTGATCTGTAGGTATAATGCTGTGCACACATTTTTAAAAGCACTGCAAAATTCTGGGAGAATTGTGTGAAATATAGAAAATGCTGCTTCATGCTTGTTACGTAATTCAAGTTATATAATTTAATCCCAGAGTATTTCATAGTGCTTTTACTTTGCTTGTCATTTTCTCTAGCACTGTTTATTCAGACAGTATTTTTGTCCCACAGGGAGAAAATATCCCCAAAAAGAAAAGAAGGAATGTTTTATTAAAAATTGAAAATGGAAGGTTAAGACTATTGGCAGTTACTACAGTTATTTGTGAATAATGGTTACCAGGCCAAATGTCTATGACTCAGCCTTTGGATGAAATAAAAGCTTTTCTGTGTAGGCTTAACTGTTTACTTCCCCTTCTTTATTTTACTCTAAAATGCTCACCTCATCTGATATTATTCTAGAACTCACTTTTTTTTTTTTTTTTTGCCCTCAGTTCATTCACTACAATCTCTTCCCTATAATTATGACTTTTAAATATTTTTCCTTTTTTTTCTTTTTTTTTAGGTAAAATGGATTTTATTTATTTGTACTTAGACCGTGCATGCTACTGATACACGATGCAGCCAAACAACACATCTTCCTACAGAATAGTAGAGTAATGAACAAATCAAGGGTTGTACTAAAACAGGGCAAAGGGGGCAGAGGAAATCCATGAAGTGCATTCTAGCTAACACTTCATCTGAAAAGTTGAGGATTTTATTAAAGAAATCCCTCTATTTCTCAAAGTAAAAGTAGGCCTCTTTGCCCACTTCCCTGGCAGTGGAGGTCAATTCCATGTCCATGGCAAACGTTTCTTGCTCTTACTCTATAAACATACCTTTTTCTTCCTCAATTAAATTTGTTTCATGCTTGCCAAAAAAAAAGAAAAGTAAACCTATCATTTGAACCTGCAATTCCACTATCAGCTATCTACCCAAAATAAAGACTTTTTACCCTAAGGAAGGACATTTGTACTGAAATGTTTATAGCAACACAATTCACAAAGCAAAGATATAAAAATGAAACAATCCATGTGCCCTTCAACACATAGATTAATAAATTGTGGTATATGTATACCATGGATTACTATTCAGCCATAAAAATAGATGGAGATTTTGCATCATTTTCAACAACGTGGATGGATTTGGAGAACATTTTCCTAAGTATCACAAGAATGGGAAAACAATCCTCACATGTACTCAATACCAATTTGAAACAAGAAGATTAAGAATCACAGACCCACAAGAGAAAAAATCTCAAATTCAAAAAGGTAGGGAGAAAGGATTCAGTAGCTTCCCACCCAACAGGTACAATGCATGGGATATATGGCACATTCCCAGAGTGTAGGACACAGCTACAACTCTGCCTTTAACCTTTTATGTGTAAATGATATAACCTAATGGTTACATAATTTACCTTTTGGTTTTGTCCATCCCTGAAGCATTCAACTCTAACTACAGACAATTACATTTACAATTGATTGGAAATAAAAATAAAAAATATCCTCACCTTTTAAGTATTCACTTGTGAGAAAAAAATAATAATAAGAGCTCCTAATCCCAGAAAGTGGGAATAATCCTTCACACATCTTTGTATTTTTTTACTTTCTAAAGCTATCCAAACTAGTTACTGTAACTACTTTATCTACAACCAGAGACATCATCTGTCCATAGCAGCCAGGGTTACTGAAACCTCTGATTAGACTCCAATTTTGCAATAGGCACACTGAGAGCCAGAACAGGGGCAGAACAGTTTCTCTTAAAAAAAAAAAAAAAAAAAAAAATCATCTAGGCATGGGAGCTCAAGCCTGCCTGTAATTCTAGCACTTTGGAAGGCCGAGGTGTATTGGTAGATTGTTTGAGCTTAGGAGTTTGAGAAAAGCCTGAGCAAAAGCAAGATCCCATCTCTACTAAAAATAGAAAAACTTGCCAGGTGTTGTGGTGATTGCCAAGCAGTCTCAGCTACTTGGGAGGCTGAGGTAAAAGGATTGCTTGAGCCCAAGAGTTTGAGGTTGCTATTAACTATGACCCCATGGCACCCTAGCCAGGGTGACAGAGTAAAATTGTCTCAAAAAAAAAAAAAAAAAAAAAGACAGAAAACAAGAAAGAAAAATCCTGAAAGGATTTAGCCACTGCTCACACTAAGACTGAGTAATACACCCACTTCACACATCTTCAGGCTGCATATTCAGTGAGTAATTTAGGAATGAATCCATGGTTTGTGGGGAGCTAAAATACTCAGTGATTTGGTGAATTACATTATGGCTTTCTCCAGCAGCTTCCAAGGCAAATTCCAAATCACTGGCAAGAAAATTTTGCTGGAACTGTAGGCAGGACTGTAAAGGCCAACTATCACTTCTTAACACAATCATCCTAGAAGAGCTTATTTACCCTCTTCACTTTCCTCATCCTGGGGTCAAAGGGTAAGAACTATATGAGATCTAGGCTCGGTGCCTGTGGCTCAAGTGGCTAAGGCGCCAGCCACACACACCTGAGCTGGCAGGTTCAAATCCAGCCTTGGCCTACTGAACAATGACGACTGCAACCAAAAAATAGCCGGGCGTTGTGGCAGGCGCCTGTAGTCCTAGCTACTTGGGAGGCAGAGGCAGGAGAATTGCTTAAGCCCAGGAGTTGGAGGTTGCTGTGAGCTGTGATGCCACAACTCTTTACACAGGATGACAGTCTGAGGCTTTTTCAAAAAAAAAAAAAAAAAAAAAAAAAAAGAAAGAAAGAAAAGAACGATATGAGATCTAAAGGGCTTAGAAAAATTCTAGCATGTGTGGTTCTCTTATTAATTTTTAGAAATCAATATTTAGAATTTTCTACCTTAGGTTTTTACTTATTTATTTAGGTTTTTACCTATTATTTTTTTTTAAGAGATGAGATCTCACTCTGTTGCCTAGGATTTTTTTTTTTTTTTTGAGACAGTCTCACTATGTCACATTGGGGGTTGAGTGCCATGGAGTCATAGCTCACAGCGATCTCAAACTTTTAGGCTCAAGTGATTCTGCTGCCTCAGCCTCCCAAGTAGCTGGGACTATAGGTGCCTGCCATAATGCCCAGTTATTTTCAGAAACAGGGTCTCACTGTTGCTCAGGCTGGTCTTAAACTCCTGAGCTCAAGCAGTCTACTCACCTCAGCCTCCCAGAGTGCTAGGATTACAGACGTGAGCCATCCACCCGAACTTTGTTCCCCAGGCTTAAGTGCAGTGGTGCAACCATAGTTCACTGTAGCCTTGAACTCCTGGGCTCAAATGAAGTGATACTCCTACCATAGCCTCCTAAGTAGTTAAAACTACACGCCTAGATATTTAAAATTTTCTTGGTATGTTGCCCAGGGTGGTCTTGAACTCCTGGCCTCAAGTGATCCTCCCACCTCAGCCTCCCAAAGTGCTGGGATTACAGGCTAAACCACTGCACCTGCCGTAGGTTTTTTTACTTATTTTTTTGTACTCAAACCCCTACACTCTCTGTTCACAAAGAACTGAGCTTTACTCACAGACACATTTATACTGATAACATCTTACTCCTTTCTCCAGGGATAAACAACTGACCAAAAGTGGGACAATAAAATTGGTCTTCTAAAAGGATGAATCAGTAATCCTAGCACTCTGGGAGGCCTAGGTGGGAGGATAGCCTGAGCTCAGGAGTTCTAGACCAGCCTGAGCAGAGAGACCTTGTCTCTACTAAAAACAGAAAAACTAGCCAGGTATTGTGGTGGGCACCTGTAGTCCCAGGTACTTGGGAGGCTGAGGCAAAAGGGTCGCTCAAGCCCAAGAGTTTGAGGTTGCTGTGAGTTGTGATGCCATGGCACCCCACCAGGGCAAACAGAGTAAGACTGCCTCAAAAAATAAATAAAAGGATGAATCAAGGACACCTGTCAGTCAGTAAAACATTTGGACCAGAAAGTGAAATGAACTGGGGATTGGAGTGACCTTATTAGGTCACACGCATCTTGAAGCAAAGAAAGCTGGTATGTGAGAGGGGAGAAAAGTGACAGAAACAGGAAGCTGGCCTCAGTTCTCATGTTTGTGTTTGGGGTTCTAGTCTCTCAAAAAGTCCTGGTTTTGGCTTTTTTGAGAGGCCCCCTAATTTCTTCTAATAAATCCTCTTTTTATTAAAGCTAGCTAGAGTGCTTTCTGTTTGCCGTAACCAAACAATCCCAAAGTAATGCAATGCCTTTTTCTCACAGAAGATGAACATTTCACATCTCCTCTTCTCATTCAATCTGCCTCCTCCAACCCTATGTACTTGAAGACACTCTCAGCTAATGTCCCCACCATACAACATTAACAGAAATCAGATGGCAACGAAAAAGAATTTCCCAGGTTACCACATGATGCCTTCCACCCACCTTCTCTCTTATTCCAGAGAAAGAAATACCTTACTCCTAGCAAAGGTAAAAGCCCCCTATCCTGGCAGCCATTCCTAAAGCTATTTTTACTGTTTCTGATATCTTCAACTCCTCTCTTTCTACTGGATTTTTTTTTTTTTTTTTTTTAACTCTCGGCAGAGTGCCATGGCTTCTCAGCTCACAGCAACCTCAAACTCTTGGGCTTAAGCAATTCTCTTGCCTCAGCCTCCTAAGTAGTTGGGACTACAGGTGCCTGCCACAACGCCCAGCTATTTTTTGTTGCAGTTGCCATTGTTGTTTGGCAGGCCCAGGCTGGGTTTAAACCTGCCAGACCCAGTGTATGTGGCTGGCGCTCTAGCCACTGAGTTACAGGCACCAAGCCCCTGGTTAACTCTTGACCTCCTCAAGTCCATATTTCACCTGTAAATCTCTGTTATTATGACAAACACAAATCAGATGTCAATCTTCTCCAGTTTAAAATCCTAAAGTGGCATTACACTGATGACAAGACAAAATCCTGCTACCCCTAACCCACTTTTTTCCTTCACCCATGCTTCAGCTCACTGACATTTTTGTTTCTCTGGAACATTCCAAAGCCTTTCTCACCTCTAGGCAATTTACTGACCTTGATATGCCTCATTTTGGAAGGTCTTTCCCCAGCTTCATGAGCACATTACCATCCTTCAAGTCCAGGCTCAAAAAGTCCTACCTCCGGCTGGGCATGGTGGCTCACCCCTGTAATCCTAGCACTCTGGGAGGCTGAGGCAGGTGGATTGCTTGAGCTCAGCGTTTCCAGACCAACATGAGCTAGAGCAAACCTTATCTCTAAAAATAGCTGGGCGTTGTGGTGGGCGTCTGTAGTCCTAGCTACTTAGAAGGCTGAGGTGGGAGAATCACTTGAACCCAGGAGTTTGAGGTTGCAGTGAGCAATGACACCACAGCACTCAAGCGAGGGCAAAAGTGAAACTCACTCTCTCAAAAAAAAAAAAAAAATCCCGGGGTGGTGCCTGTGGCTCAAGGGTGTTGGCCCCATATGCCGGAGGTAGTGGGTTCAGACCTGGCCTGGCCAAAAAATGCAAAAACAGAAAAATTCCCTCTTAGAGATACCATCTATGGTCACCATCCCTAAAGCAATCTCTCCTGGTTAATCCTAATCATCAGTCTGCAGTCATTACCATATTCTGCAATATACCATTACATACTGTTTATTGCTATCATTTTGTTTATTGCTTACTACCTCCGCTAGCAGGGTGATAAGAGCAGGAATAGTGTCTATCTTGTTCTCTGATACAACCCTGGTGTCTGGCACAAAACAGGTACCCAACAGACACTTGAATGGGAGTAATTAAAATACTTAAAAAAAAAAACCCTACAAGACTGATCACTTGGGCTTGATGCCCATAGCTCAAAAGCTAGGGCACCGGCCACATACACCAAGGCAGCAGGTTCGAACCTGGCCTGGGTCTGCTAAACAACAAGTGCAACAAAAAAATAGCTGGGCGTTCTGACTGGCGCCTGTAGTCTCAGCTACTTGGGAGGCTGAGACAAGAGAATCACTTAAGCCCAAGAGTTTGAGGTTGCTGTGAGCTCTGACGCTATAGCAATCTACTGGTATGACATATTAAAACTGTTTCTCAAAAAAAAAAAAAAAAAAAAAAAAAAAGACTACTCACTTGAAATGATCAGCAGTAAACCAGATTCACTACAGCAGAACAAAGCATGAAAGGGACAGAAGGAGGGCTCGGTGCCTGTAGCACAGTAGTTACAGCACCTGTGGCTCTTTGAGTAGGGCATTGGTCCCATATACCGAGGGTGGTGGGTTCGAACCTGGCCCCGGCCAAACTGCAACAGAAAAGTAGCTGGGTGTTGTGGCGGGCTCCTGTAGTCCCAGCTACTCGGGAGGCTGAGGCAAGAGAATCTTTTAAGCCCGAGAGTTTGAGGTTGCTGTGAACTGTGATGCCATGGCACTCTACCAAGGGTGACATACTGAGACTCTATCTCAAAAAAAAAAAAAAAGACAGAAGGAGTGTGGTGAGGCAGGAGTCCACTCACTCACTTTTAAATCATACATCAAAGACCAAGGAAATATACTGTTACAAACCATGAATAGATGTCACCAAATGACTCTCAGCCTCATGCTGTTCAATATGAAACTAGAGAACCAGATAGTAATAATTTTTCACTTTCTGTGTTGAGCAGCCAGGATTCACTTCCTCTTCCAATCCTTACCACTCCTGAAGGAGAAGAAGGGCTCTAATAAGGACTTACCAGCCATCACAGGGTAGTTGAAGTGTTCTGCTGCTGGATCTAGGTTTACAACTTGGACTGATCGATTGAGGGCTTCACAGTGCTGGACCATGGTGGCACAATAGGTGCTCTGTAATGTCACAAGGCATGGGAGATTAGAACAAGAGGTAGTGTGCTATGCCTTTATCAACCAAGAGGCTGATTGAAAATGAGGGAGAAAGATGGTGGGTCAGGAGTCAGGACACCTGACTGTACTGCAGATCTAGACCTGGCTTGGACTCAGAGATAATTCTGAAGAAGTTACTCCTCTACTCTGGCCTTTAATTTTCTTGTCTTTAATTGGTATGTCCTCTGTGATCACTAAGGCTCCTTACTGCTCTAATGTATGACAAGAGGTATTTAAAGAGAAGACTGGTCAGGCATGATAGCTCACCCCTATACTCCCAGCACTTTTTTTTGCCTACATCTCTATTTTTTTTTTTTTTTTTGCAGTTTCTGGCTGGGGCTGGGTTTGAACCCGCCACCTCTGGCATATGGGACTGGCGCCCTACTCCTTTGAGCCACAGCTGCTGCCCCTCCCAGCACTTTTTTTTTTTTTGAGACAGAGTCTTACTCTGTTGCCCTGGGTAGAGTGCCATGGCATCATAGCTTTCAACAACCTCAAACTCATCAGCTTAGGAGTTCTTCTTGCTTCAAATAGCTGGGACCCTAGGCGCCTGCCACAATGCCTGGCCACTTTTCCTATTTTTAGTAAAGATGGGGTCTTCCTCTTGCTCAGGCTGGTCTTGAATTCCTGAGCTGAGGTTTTTAACCCACCTTGGCCTCCCAGAGTGCTAGGATTATAGGTGTGAGTCACTGGGCCTGGCCCCAACACTTTTCAAGGCTAAGAGAAGAGGACTGCCTAAAGCGAGAAGTTCTAAGTCAGCCTGGGCAACATATTGAGACCCTGTCTCTACAAAAAATTTAAAAATTAGCCAAGTTGAAAAAAAAAATTAGACTTGGCACCCGTAGCACAGTGGTTACAATGCCAGCCACATACACCAAGGCTGGGGGGTTTGAACCTGGCCAGGGCCAGCTAAACAATGACAACTGCAAAAAAAAAAAAAAAAAAAAAAAAAAAAAATAGCTGGGCATTATGGCAGGTGCCTGTAGTCCCCAGCTACTTGGGAGGTTGAAGCAAGAGAACCACTTAAGTCCAAGAGTTGGAGGTTGCTGTGAGCTGTGACAATACAGCACTCTACCAAGGGCAGAGACTCTGTCTCAAAAAAAAACAAAAAAAACAAATTAGCCAGGTGCGTGCTTACAATCTTAGCTACTTGGGAGGCTAAAGTGGGAGGATCACTTGAGCCCAGGACTTGGAGATTACAGTTAGCTGTAACTGGGCCACTGCCCCCCAGCCTGGGCCACAGAGCCAGGCGCTGTCTCCAAAAACAAACAAACAGGTAGATACAAGATCTCTGGTTATATAGTGTAGCATCAAATAGACAGTATCTCTACCAGGACTTGTAGTAGAGGTGATGTGTCCTAGTACAGGGCATTTCACCATATGGGAATGTGCTTGGCAACCTAGGGTAACAACATTCCAAGATAAGGGAACATCAGTTCAAGAAATAAATAGCCCAGCAGTGGGCTACCAGTTTGCAAGTTATCCCTCATGTAGTTGTTAAAATCTCTAAGCTCAGTGGCTAACGACTGTAATCCCAGCATTTTTGGAGACTAAGGTAGGGGATCACATAAGGCCAGGAGTTTGAGACTAGCCTGAGCAAAAACCAGATCCTGTCATTACAAAAAAATAGAAAAATTAGCCAAGCATGGTGGCATGTGCTTGTAGTTCCAGCTACCTGGGAAGCTGAGGCAGGAAAATGGCTTGCACCCAGGAGTTTGGCTGGAAAATGGCTAGCACACTGCCTGGCACATAATAAATGTTTGGCAATTATTTGTAACTGACTGACTTATTGTATTTGAATATAAGCTCCACAAGGACAGGGATTCTGTGTGTGTGTATTTTGTTCCTCGCACAATCCCCAAGGCCCAAAACAGGGCCAGGCATAAAAAACATACTCAATAAATGTTTCTGATAGTAAGCACCACCAATTTATAGAAAGACCTAACATGTCAGTCCAAAAATTAATCTAGAATATATAAATAATCTCCATCATGCTTTCCCCCTCAGTGCCTTTACACATACCGTTCCCTGCCTGGATGTTCTCTCCATGTATCACACTGTATCTTAATTGACCAGTCACTCATGTAGTTTTCCCCAATAGACTACAGGCTCTTTCGGGTAGGTAAGGGCCATATCTTAGTCACACGTATATGTCCTGTACTGAAATAGGTCAATGGCTTAGAACAGTGTGTTTGTTAAATTAAAGATTAAAGTTATATAACACCTCCAGACTGTTTCCCACAATTGTTATTTGATCAAAATTTTCTATTTCTACTTTTTTTGCACGTCCCTAACGTTATTTCCTTAATATTTGTTTACAAGAAAAAAATTCTCAATTGTAAAGAGAAAACTAGTTATATTTATCATAATGTCAAGGGAACTATAAAATTACATAAAACTTTAAAATGCTTTTAATTCTAGCTAAACCCAGGTGCCTATTAAAAGCTCTGAGTCTAAGACCTGCTCTTTGAAAAGACATGAAGATTAAAGAAGTGTGAAGATACACTAGCACAGCCGTTCTCAACCTGTGGGTTGCAACCCACAGGAACTATATTAAAGGGCCATGGTATTAGGAAGGTTGAGAACTACTGCACTAGCACCACACACAATTTCACCTGAAAGGGAAATGAAGAAGTGGGAAAGAACTGAAAAGGGAACAACCTTTTCAAGGTATGCGGTCTAACAATTAAGTTCACTAAGTTATCCTAGAAAAAGTGCTACAGGATGGTGCCTGTGAGTCAAAGGAGTAGGGTGCTGGCCCCATATGCCGGAGGTGGTGGGTTCAAACCCAGCCCCGCCCAAAAAAGAAAAAAGAAAAAGTGCTACATACTTCATTGCTGAATATTGTTATGGTCATCTTTGAAGTACAGCCCTTGGGAAGCTATGCATTGATGCCAGGGCCTAGTCCACCCTTCAAAGCAATTTCAGAACTCTTTTTCTGGAATGACCTTGAGAGCTGTCATTGTATGGCACAAAGCACACAACAGTAATGAACACTACTCAGCAAGACACACCACACACTGACACAAATACAGCTGTGAAACAGTGATATACCAAGGTTATGAAATCTTACCAAGTTGTTTGTATAGTGCTGCCAACAGTGGCAAGTTCACAAACTTAATTGTCAGATCCCAAAGGACAGCTCTGACGGTCATTCCAGAAAAAGAGTTCCAAAATTGCTTTGAAGGGTGTTAGAAAACGGCATCGGTGCAAAGCTTCCCAAGGGGAGTACTTCCAAGGTGACTGTAGTAATGATATTAAACAATAAGGTATGCAGCATTTTTTCTAGAATGGGTTTGCGAACTTGTTAGATATAAATCCAGGGTTGTTTTGCTCTTTTGTTTGTTTTTTTTTTTCCTTGTAGCAGGGTCTTGCTCTGTTGTCTAGTTAGAGCAGTGGCACAATCTGGCACAATCACAGCCTACTCAGTTCTACAGGCCCACACCATCAGGCCTGGCTAATTTTTCTTCTTTTCTTTTTTTTTTTTGAGATACAGGGTCCCACTATATTACCCAAGCTGGTCTTGAACTCCTGGCTCAGGTGATCCTCCCACCTTTACCTCTCAAAATTCTGAGATTATAGAGATGAGCTCCCAAATCTGCCTTCTGAATGTTCATGTACCATCTAAAATCACCTTGAATACCAGAAGTCCACATCCCAAGCTCTGAGAAACAGTACTAAGGAGATCCCACTTCAACCTCCTGGCAGCGAGACAGGGCCAGATTCTGGGGTTAGAACACTGGATTCAAATCTCGGCTATGACTTCTTAGTTGTGGAATGTCAGGCAAAGATCTTAACCTTTCTGTGTCTCATTTTCTGTAAGAAGGGAATAATAGAACCTTATAGGATTGTTATGAAAATAAGTAAGGCGGGGTCACAAGTATCCAATAAATATTAACAACTACCACGCTACCCCTTCAAAAACAAAAAAAGTAAAGCACAGAGAGCTAGAAGCGACTCGCGCCGTGTCAGGGACCCCAACACAAACGTCCGGTGGTCCCTCCCTCAGGAACCGAATCCCCCCCCCCTTCCCGCTTCCCATGAGCTCCGACTCTCCCCGAATCCTCACCTTCCCGCTGCCGGCAGGGCCCATGACGAGCTGCGCGTACCGAGGCATGTCTGCTCTCCGGCTTCCTGGAGCCGCCAGTCACACTTCCTTCAGCCTTCGCTCAACGCCCACTGAATTCCGAGAACATAAAGGGCAAACCAATCGCAAACCCATTTATTTTTACGTCTACGGTTTTGCCACACCTCTGACTACGGAGCTTTCCGCGGCCCAAATCCCGTGAGAAACGCGTCGTGAAGCAGGGCGGAAGAACAAAAGGGGTGTTGCGCGTGCGCATAAGCAGTTAGTGGCTATCATCTGTTAGGATACGGGCTAAGCCTGGTTGCCTGGGCAATAACGGATAACGGACTGCGCTCAGCATCCCTGCGACGGGTGCTTTGGTCCGTAGTTTGCGTACTGACGTTTGACCTATATGGTGACATCCCAGATTTGCAAATTTGCTGCGAGTCTGGAATACTGAGGTGGAAGACACCTCTTTCTTGTTTTAGGGAGCATGTATGTTTCCCTCCTGTGACGCATCGCTTCCAGCGAGACATGCAGACGCGCAAACGCGCAACCAACTAGAGACCCTCCCCCCCGCCCCGAAGTTAACTCCAGGGTCGAGGGGCTGTCCTCGCCCTTCCGAAGCCATTCGGGCAGGGTCCGGACGGCCTCGGAGTGGGCTAGAATCCGGCGTGGTCCGCCTCTTCGCCCTAGTACCGCCCTGCCTGACGCACGCGAGAGGACCGGGCTGGGAGCGGAGACAGCTTCTCCCTCACACAGCTGGCCTCCAGGCACCCGGGAGATGCCAGGCCGGGGCTCAGGGTCCGAGTGGATGGAGAGCTGCTCCTCCGCCGCGGCAGGGACCGAGGGTGGCGGCGGCGGGTGAGGCTGGGGCCCTGGGGGGTTCGAGAGGACGATGTCCAATTTGGGGTTGCAAGCCTAGTGGAGAGGAGGGTGGAGGCTGGCTGCTACTCAGGGTCTGGTGCGCGGTGCACTCAGGGAAGAGGAGAGGAGAGCCTTTGTTGTGTACAGGATGGGAAATATGGAAGCTTACTGTCAAGGGGAAGGGCTTCTGAGCGGAGCTTCCGAGGAGGGTTTGGTGCAGTGACTAAAAGTGGGGACTGCGACAGTAGCCTGCGTGCATCTTTCTGCCTCGAGAGGGCGCTGCAAAACCTGCTGGGGAAATCGCCGTACTGTATCTTCAAAAAGCCAGGACCGCGGGGAACAGAGAAGGGAGAAAACGTCCCCCAGCTCAATGGAGGGCTTCCAAATCAATAAACCAGTTCCTCATGTGAAACAGCCTTGTTTCTACCAAATGAAGGTTTCCCTTCGAAAATTTGACAGATAACTTTGTGGGGTTAAGTTTGAAATTTTCTTTATTTATAGACTTTTCAGGACCATTTAACAATTTCTTCAGACATATCTTGAGGTACACATTGCTCTAATTAGATAAAGCTGTGGCAAGTATTGCAACTGTTAACTGGTAGATAAGAGGCACCTTGATCTTGACGTTTTCTTCTCACTGAATTTACTGTGTTCATAAATCCATTTCATTTTGAGCAGGTTTTTACTACTAGAATATTTACTAGACGAAGACAGCTGCTGAAGTCACTCCTGGAGGCGATACCTCTTTTCCCACTTCTTTATTTCCTGAAAAACGAGCTGCAGGGCGTTTACTATCCAGTCCAGCCCACAGTCATGGCCCCTGCTGCACCATGGGCACCTTTTTTATATCTGGTGCTATTAAAGACTTCTTGCAGATGGGATGGAGTCTTAATGTTTTCTTTTCTTCACTGTCCTTGGCAGAGTGCTGGATCCTTGCATATTAGAAGATCAAGGAATTCTTGGTTATTGAATAAATTGCAGTAAGAGGGAAGGAAGTGGTTTTGAGAAAAGAGAAAATGAACTTGTATAAAATTAGAAACATTATAACCCAATTTACCAGTTCCAATACACCTTAAGTACTACTCAAATGATAGTCCTTTCAATATCCAAGTTACTCTATTAAAGACAGCAATATAGGATAGCACAGGGGCCCAAACTATTTTATTGAACTCATTGTGAGAATTAGATTGACAGGCTACAAAATTAATACCAAATCTGGCCATAACACATTCTTTCTATCATGACAAAATATCAGATAATTCACTTTGCAAAATCTTGGCCATCAGGATTTAACCAGAATTATAGGAGAAAATTTACAAAACATTATGCCTGATAGAAACATGAAAAGTAAAAAGCATATGTAATACTATACTTTTTCATTTAAAATATATTCTTTAGTATTTATAAAGCTGTTAATTATTATATATATTTTACATATATATATATATATATATATTTTTTTTTTTTTTAACAGATTAGCTGGACATTCTTATTACCAGAATTCCAAAAGTACTGGTGAGTATCACAGATAAAGCAGGTAATACCTATAAATAGATGATTCAGAGAATCCAACTTTCCTGTAACTACTATAATGGAGTTTTTATTTTATTATTATTATATTTTTTTTTTTTTTGCAGGTTTTCTTTGGCTGGGGCCAGGTTTGAACCTGCCACCCGTGGTACATGGGGCCGGTGCTCCACTCCTTGAGCCACAGGCACCACCCCTATAATGGAGTTTTTAAAATAGACTTTATTAACATCCCTTGAACTTAGTATTAAAGATTTCAAACAGCAATCTGGCAGGTTCTTTCTCTTATGTATCACATCAAATATTTTTTAAATTAGCAATGAATCCTAAAAGAACTGTGTTTTTAACTGATGTTAGTTAAAAAGCACAAATACAGCCTGGGTTTATACAAAATTAAAAGAACAAATTCTAAACTGAATGGCTTCAAAGAACACAAAATATTTCTCATTGCTGAGATTTTTCTCTCCTTTGAAATAAAAGATGGAGCTTTCACATACTCACTTCTTTTTGCTAGAGTTAAGAGAGTAAGACAAGTCCCCAAAGGCTTCTTACTAATTGCTTTTTTTTCTTTGGGAGAAGATGGAATTAACTGATGTTAGGGATATATGTGTGTATGTATTAAAGTACGTATTATAGTCATAGTAGCTTTTAGGTTTTTCATGTAAATTTAGTGATACATAAACCTGGATTCAATTTCTTTTTCCTGGTAAAATGTACAGTTCTTACAGTTACCTGGGGAAAAAATATACACACATACATGTGTACATATATACACATAAGTAAATAATACGGCCATTTTTAATATGCATTAATTTTGGGTTCATTAATTTAGATTTCTCACCAAAATTCTTACCAAACTACAGTTAAATGTAAAAAGAAAGAAAACACAAATAGAAAAGAGAATTAATACAATAGATCTCATCCCAGATGTTGAGTGAAATAATAAAAGAAGAAACGTTAACAATGATCAGCATATGAGGTAGACTGGTTCAATTATATGAAAGCAAAACTTCTAAACAAATATCAGAGTAAAAAGGAAAGGATTATATCCTTTAGGATCCTACTTAAATACAGGTCAGTGTCATGGCTCACCTCTGTAATCCTAGTGCTTTTAAAGGCTGTAGTGGGAGGATTGCTTAAGCCAAGGTATTTGAGACCAACTTGAGTAACACAGAAAGAGCCTGTCTCTACAAAGACTTTTTTAAAAATTAGCTTGGCATGGTGATGTGTCTATAATCCCAGCTATTCAGGGAGGCCAAGGTAAGAAGATTGCTTGAGCCCAGGAATTTGAGGTTACAATTAGCTATGATCATGACATGACACATGGGAGATAGCATGAGACTTGTTTCTAAAAAAAAAGTGAAATAAAAACAACACAGATATGCCTAGTAAAAACTCTGAAAGACAATATATCACAATGTTTAGAAATAATTACTAGTAGTTGGTAGGATAGAGGTTTTTTCTTTTTTTTATACTTAATGTACTTCACAAATCTAAGAACAATGTATTACTGTTTATAATTGGAGGAAAAAAGGACTACTATTTACCAAGTGCTTTATTGTTTCCCTTTGTATTTGGACTTAAGATCTCATTATTGTTACTATTAATTTTTTGAGACAGTCTCACTCAGCCTCCCAGAGTGCTAGGATATAGGCGTGAGCCAATGTACCTGGCCTATTGAACCATTTTCTCAAAATATAAGGCAAGAGGAAAAAAACTGTAAGATTACCAGACTTCTCCAATGAAACAGAAAGCCAAGAAAAAAAAAATCCCTGTAAATATATATTTTTAAGATGTTGCCAAAGTCGTCTCAGACATGCCCAAATTTTGAAAATTTCTTTAACCATCTAGATGGTCTAGAGATTTTGTTAACAACCAGTTGTGTAACAAAAATACTCAATGTGCCTGATGCTGTAGCTCAAACTTGTAATCCTAGCATTGTGGGAGACCAAGGTGGGTGCATTGCTGGAGCTCAGGAGTTCGAGACCAGCTTAGCAAGAGTGAAACCCTGTCTCTAATAAAAATAGAAAAACTGAGGCAAGATTATCACTTGAGCTCAACAGCTTGAGGTTGCTGTGAGCTATGCTATCACAGTGCTCTACTCAGGGTGCCAGAGTGAGATTCTTTCTCAAGAAGAAGAAAATGCTTAATGCTTTTCCCTCACTGTGTCTGAAGGAGTAATTATGTGACTTGGTATGTATTTTATTAAACACTAAAAATAAAACATTTACTCCTTTAATTATAAAAAAAAAAAAAATCCAGGTGTCAGCTTGCTTAGGCTATTATCTGGAGGTTGTGGGAGAGAATCTTCTTCCTGGTTCATTCAGGTTGTTGGCAGAATTCAATTCCTTGCAGATATAGAACTGAGGTCTCTTTCTTTGACATGTTTCTGACATGATAAAAAAGGGTTACTGTCAATATTTTGCATCTCAGCTGAGTTCAAATAATGTAGTCCCTATATAATGATGTATAGTTTATGTATTTTTTATGTATATATTTACTTGTATAATATTTTTATATATATATATTTTATATATATAATATTTACATGTATAAGTATCTTAGATGTTTGTGTGCTCTAAAACTAAATGGCATATCATAGAATCTCTTCAAATTTAACAGTCTGATATAAAATACTTAAAAATATAGAACATATGTAATTATCTAGATCTTAATACTAAATTTGTTGAACTTAACAAGCCTCTGAAATTTCCATGATTTCCTTGCCTACAGATAGAATCAAAGATGGACACAAAGTGAACTCACACATAGCCAAGCTGCAAGAGTTATGGAAAACTCCTCAAATTCAAACAATTCACATCCCTAAGTCAATGATGGATGCAGCTTTTCTAAAGGTGTGCTAACAGAGAAATATTTAAATACCAATAGTCTTTGTATTCAGAGCTGAACTTTTTATTGAAAATAAACTACTTGGAGTGTAAGGCCCTGTAGATGACAGGGTATACCCAGCATATTGTGTAGCAGTCAATAAACTTATGGGACCTTATGGGACCTAATTAAGTTAAAAAGCTTCTGCACAGCCAGGGAAACAATCAATAGAGTAAACAGACAACCTACTAAATAGGAGAAAATATTTTCATGCTGAACATCCAATAAAAGGCTTTATGATACTTCAGAGCTAATGTATCTTTACTCAGGAAGATCAATATCCCAAGCACAAAGATGCTCAAGGAAATCTCCTTCTTAGAAATAGAAATCCAACTTTGTAAAGATTTTCACTCAAAGACTACAAAATTAGAAGAAAGCAGGTAAAGAAAATGGTAATAAAGATTTTACAACTGTTGACATGTACTACTCATTGAAGATTGTAATTGCTCAAAGTATCTCTAGAACAATGTGAATTAGTGTAAATTTTTCTAACATTTTGACTTTTTCTTTGGATTTACTACTTATTCAGTAAAGTAAATCCTATGCTTATATGAACATGTACATATAGTGGAGTCTTACATTTTAAATGATTATTCTAAAATAAGGAAATACAATGAAAATCTCAGTCAAAATTACCTAGATCAGAGACCCACATACTATCCCTCAGTATGTCCAACATGGTTATTGTGATGGTGCTGGAAGAGATTGTTTCTTTAATTTTAAGTTGAGTACCATGTTATATCTAAAAAGGTCATATTGAGAAGGGAAGATGAGCCAGGTGTAGTGGCTCACACTTGTAATCCCAGCACTCAGGAGGCTGAGGTGGATGGATTGCCTGGGCTCACAGGTTGCAGACCAGCCTGAGCCAGAGCAAGACCTCATCTCTAAAAATAGCTGGATGTTGTGGTGGGCACCTGTAGTCCCAGCTACTTGGGGGCTTAATCTGCCCAGGAGTTTGAAGTTGCTGTGAGATAGGACACCATGGCACTCTACCAAGGGTGACAAAGTGAGACTGTCTCAAAAAAAAAAAAAAAAAGGAGAGGCACACAGGAAGTAAGCCTCTATGATAGGGTCCAGTGTTGTGGCTCACTCCTGTAATCCTAGTACTTTGGGAGGCTGAGGCAGGTGGATTGCTTGAGCTCAGGGGTTCAAGATCAGCCTGATCAAGAGTGAGAACCCTTCTCTACTAAAAATAGAAAAAACTAGCCAGACATAGTGGCAGGCACCTGTAGTCCCAGCTACTTGGAAGGCTGAGGCAAGAGGATCACTTAAGCCCAGGAGTTTGAGGTTGCTGTGAGCTATGATACCATGGGATTCTAGCCTGGGTCAACAGAGTGAAACTATGTATCAGGGGGAAAAAAAAAAAAAGACTAGATGACAAGAACTGCAGAGTCACTCCTTCCTTGCTCCTCTAGGCAGTGGGTTCTTGAACCTTATATGGCTTCTGAATTACTTGAGTGGAATGGCAAGCAGAGCCACTTGCACTGTTTAAATGGTCATTTCTTTCTCTTTTGGCCAAGTTAACATAGTTGAATCTGCTTAAGTAAATTGTACAGATGGTACAACTCTTCTGAATATTCATCCTTTCTGATAAGGAATATTGCTAACTACTGTTCTACAAAGCATACTGTCCTCTTATTCCATCTTTTAGCATCCAGACCTCACCATAGGCCAGAAGCGTTATCTGTGCAGTATTGCTAAGATCTATAACGTGAACTATCTGAGGGCGTTAATGAAGACACAGTATGTGCATGTGATTCAGCGCAGCTCACAAAAGCCAGGCAGGTACATCTCCAGTTGATTTCTTACTTGTTCTTATAATTAGTGAGAAGGTCTTCTAATAGAGGTGATTTGTATGACAGGTGTCCTAACTCAACACAGGAGCCGCCTCAGCTGTCATTACTTGCAGAAACTGCATTATCCCTGCACTACATGGCGACATCAGCTGGAGAGAGAAGATTCAGGGCCTTCTGACATTGCAGCTGCATCTGCACCTGAAGTGATCATACAGCATTCACCTTGGGGACCAGTGAGAAACAAAGAAGGGTCTGTTTCTTATTGTATAAAAGGGGAGGAAATGTACCCATTTTATTCAAAGGGCTAAGTGATATTACAGCTTGTGCTCCCTAATATGTTCACTTTGCTAAATTCATAATAGGATGAATAAGAAGCACAAGAGGATCATACTTTCTCTTATTGAGCTCATTGGAATATGCCATTTTTAGAACATATTTTGTGAAGCTGTAAAAATTCCTTGATCAGCTAGAGTTATGAACAATTGCCCTTTTCAATGTGATTTCCACTCAGATTCAAAATAATGCAAATACATCCAAAAGGAAAGATACATGATTGCTTCTGCACAGGCAAAAATTATAAAAAAAGAGGAAAAAAGAGATTAAGGATATTCAAACTGCTCTATAACAGTTAACTTTGCATCTCAGGATTAATAGATCACAGGAGAATTTGGGGATGGAAAAGGTCTCTTTGGTAATGCTGGCAGTTGATAAAAAGAATTTGTGGGATCTTCCATATGCCCTAGCCAGCTATTCACTTTGAGGGCTCCAATTAAGATATTTCCATTTTTTATAGGTTAAAAACTGGATATGCATCTAAAATGAGATGTAAGTCACTGAAGATTTTAGGAAGACCAGGCAGACTGTTCATGCAACCAGGTAAATGTGGAATTTTACACATATGCATTTTTAAAGATCTTATGCTTAAAAAACATTAAACCAAAATAGTTTCATTTCTATTATGAGGCTATCAAAAATTTTAGAATGTAAGGCTGTACGTGGTGGCTCATGCCTGTAATCCTAGCACTTTGGGAGGCCAAGGCGGGTGGATTGCTTGAGCTCAAGAGGTCAAGACCAGTTTCAGCAAGGATGAGACCTCGTCTCTAAAAAATAGCCAGGTGTTGTGGTGAGTGTCTATAGTCCCAGCTACTTGGGAGGGTGAGGCAAGAGGATCACTTGAGCCAAAGAGTTTGTGATTGCTGTGAGCTATGACGCCATGGGACTTTATCCAGGGCAACATAGTGAGATTCTGTCTCAAAAATTTAGAATGTAGATTCTTTTATTCCAAATAAAAAACTAAACATGAAATATAGTGTATATTTTCATTTCAAAGAATACACTGCTCAACGGAGTGAGATTCAAGAGGTTTCTAATTCTAAATAAAGGTATTTAATGGTATGAAGGTCAGAATTTTTCAGAACCCAGAGCCCATAAACATGACTTTTTCATGCCATAGCACATCTTTTATGAGATAGTGTCACTTTTGGATAACAACATATTTTATATAGCATCTAGTAGTTACAAAGGGCAATATCACTTACCATAGCCTTTCCTTTTCCACAAGGTATGTGTTCTAAGACCCCTAGTGGATGCCTGATATATAGTGTTTTTTTCCTATAAATTACATACTTGTGATAAAGTTTAATTTACAAATTAGGCACATGAAGACATTAACAATAAATAAAATAGAACAATTATAACAACATACTGTAATAATAGTTCAGTAAACTTGGTCTCTCTCAAATTATCTCATTGTATTTTACCTCGGGTAATTGAAACCACAGAGTGCAAACATAAGGAGGGACTACTGTATACCATTTTGTTTGATAGTCAACAAACCAGCAGAGGCAAGCCAAACAGGTGATGTTATCAAAATTTAATTCATGCAACTCAAACAAATTCAGACTTTGGAAGGATCAGCATAAGGGGTCCTTCTGACACAGTATAGAATACTGCAAAATGAACAAGTCAAAACAGGAAGAAAGACTGACAATCAGAAGTATTCCTCAAAATTGATAAAGTGAAAGTTTAAGTTAAATAATGGATTAAGTTAAATAATTTATTATTATTATAGTGGGTAAGGACATGGGTAGGAAGTAGGAAAGTTAAGCCTTCTGAATCAATATTCCATCATTGTATGACAGTGTCACCCAGGTCTGCCGTAAATGACTGCCCAAGAAAAAGGGCAGCAGAGAAGTTAAGTCTGTTTCCCAAAAGAGCAGTTAGAGGAAGTAAGGGAAAACGCTGTGTGGTCCTCAACAAAAGAGATAAAAAAGAACTAAAGGAAAATGGAGAGATAAGTGAATATGTAACAGACTGCTTTCATGTCCCCCTAACCCAGCAGTTCTCAACCTGTGGGTCGTTACCCATAGGAACTGTATTAAAGGGTTGTGGCATTAGGAAGGTTGAGAACCACCACTGCCCTAACCAAAAGATTTTGAAAATCAGTGGGAATACAGTAACAGGAAATTTGCTATACAGCAAGCAACTTGGCTAGAACACAGCACTGCATATATTATTTATTTTTGAGACACTGTCTTGCTAGAGTGTGGAGACATCATTGAGGCTCACTACATCAACCTCCAGGGCTCAAGCAATTCTCCTGCCTCAGCCTTTGCCTCCTCTGAGTAGCTGGGAGTACAGATGCGTGTCACCATGCCCAGCTAATTTTTCTATTTTTTGTAGAGATGGGGTCTTGCTCCTTCTCAGGCTGGTCTCAAACTCTTGGCTTCAAGAAATCCCTCTGGGCTGGGCGCAATGGCTCATGCCTGTAATCCTAGCACTCTGGGAGGCCAAGGTGGATGGATTGCTTGAGATCACAGGATCAAGACCAGCCTGAGCAAAAGCAAGACCCCGTCTCTACTAAAAATAGAACTGAGGCAAGAGATTGATTAAGCCCAAGAGTTGGAGGTTGCTGTGAGCTATGATGCTATGGCACTCTACCCAGAGCAACAGCTTCAGACTGTGTCCCAAAAAAAAAAAAGCCCTCTGTCCCCACTCATCCCCCTGCCCCCAAGCCCTGTCCCAAAGAACTAGGATTACAGGCATGAGCCACCATGCCTGGCCTTGTGCATATCTTATTTTAAAGAGTTGGAGGTTTGGGGAATGTGGAGGTGACTGAGAGTCTTGAAAATTTGTTTTTGCTACAGGCTTATTAATAATGTAGGTCATTTTGAAAGTTCTTAAAACTTTATTTCTGGGTGGCGCTTGTGGCTCAAAGGAGTGAGGCGCCAGTCCCATGTGCCAGAGGTGGTGAGTTCAAACCCAGCCCTGGCCAAAAGCTGCATAAACTGCAAAAAAAAAAACCCCCAAAAAACCCCCCAAAAACCTTTATTTCCAAAATAGACATTATAAATTCTTTATTTTTCCTTCAGTTTCTTCAAATGGTTCTGAATCATACATGAGTGAAGAAAAAAAGGAAGAAGATTTACTAAATAAGTGTATGAAGTCAATGTCAATTGAAGAACAGGGAGAACATCTGATGTTAACTTGATAGTCTTGTCTTGTATATTTAATTTGTGCCAAAAGTGGGGGCAAGGGGTTGTGAAGTGTATCCTCTCTTGTTTAGGATAGTATTGTTATTCACCATTAAGTAATTTTTGTTTGTTCAGAAACTTTTACAACAGTGTAATTGTTCTGATGTAGTTCTATATACCACTGACATTTGTGTAATAAAATTTATGTGTAGTATATGCTTGTAATTTCAGCTAGATACAATTAAAATGTTTGTCATTTAAAATTAGTTTTCTTTAAATCTGACAAATGCATTGTATAATTCCTTCTTTCTCTGTTTTATATTAAGTCCTAAAAGAGCAACATTAGAGTATTCCACAAGTATTGTCTTCAGTAGGCTAAGAAAAACTTTTAAATATCCAGATATACAATAGTGTTTAATAGAGATGATGCTGTAATTTGCAAAGCAGGTGCCTGATTAATATTTGCTACTTCAATACAACTTAGAAATGTAAATACAGGTTTGCCCTATCTCATGAAAACAGCCCCACAAATGCTTGGACTCACAAAAAGTGATACAATTTGTGACTCTTAAGTAGTCTAAGTTAAAAGTAGTTGCACTACTGAGTTTTGTTTTTTTTTTTGAGACAGTCTTGCTCCATTGCCTGGATTAGAGTGCAGTGGCTCAATGATAGCTCACTGCAACCTCAAACTCCTAGATGTAAGCAACGACTTATTTTTGGTAGAGATGAGGTCTTACTCTTGCTCAGGCTAGTCTTATTGTGCTCAAGCAATTCTATTGCCTCTGTCTCCCAGAGTGCTAGGATTACATGTGTGAACCACCACACCCAGCCTCAACTTAAAAAAAATAAATATTTTGGGACTGGGCGCAGTGGCCGATGCCTATAATCCTAGCACTTTGGGAGGCCAACGCAGATGGCCTGAGCTCAGGAGTTCAAGACCAGGCTGAGCAAGAGCAAGATCCCATCTCTAAAAATAGCCAGGCATTGTGGTGGGTACCTATAGTCCCAGCTACTTGAGAAGCTGAGGCAAGAGGACTGCTTGCGCCCTAGAGTTTGAGGTTGCTGTGAGCTATGATGCCATGGCACTACCCGGGGGGACAAAGTGAGACACTTGTCTTAAAAAAAAAAAAAAAATATATATATATATATATAGTTAAACCTTGAAAAATGGGAGTAGCAACAGTTTGGATAATCACTGCTGATTTAAAGTCAATTTAGTATATTATTTAGAAAATAAAATCTGAGTAAAACATTACAGAATGTTGTGAAGAGAGCTCTGAAAAGTTATCTCATCTACCTCTTCACTTTAATACATCTATCCGCAGTTTCATTTGGTTCTTCATTTTTATGTTTTTTAAAATTAAACACAGGTTATCAAGAAAGTATAAATGAAAGGTAAATGTTTATTACTGGGGAAGAGAAAAATGCATACAAGAAAGTTTAGATTCTTTCTTTTCATGCACTACTTTTAGGATAAAGTTCCAAATATTAACTTTGAAGGTATTTACAGGGATAAATTTTTCTCAGCACATGACCATTTATGGTATGGTGGACATATTTTCATACAAGCCATAAACTGTAAACTAAATATATTCTCATAGTTCACATAAGCTTAGAGCAATTATGTATTAATATTAACAAAGATGATATATTTTACTGCAAAATATTATAAAAGTGATACAATTTTGTGACTGTTAAATGTTTAATTACTTGATCTGAAGAGGAATGAACAACAACAAAACCAGAAAAGTCATCAAGACAGGCCTGGCTTTAAGACTTTTTATATTCAATTCGTTCTACTTTCACGTCATCTCCAATGAGCTGATATACATAAGTGACCACTGTGGAAGCTTGGATATCCATCAACACAAATGATGGGATAATGTTTCTAGAAGAAAAAATAAATAATGTCAGTGTTTTGTACTAAAAAGCAGCAGGACCACAAATTTCACTGTAAGATGACAATTTGGATTCAAGGAGAAATCTGTTATATATTAAAAAGAACAATTAACAAAAGATTGCCAAAAAGGCTAGAATTAAATAGCCGCATTTCTTTTTTCATTTAATTAAATTTTTTCTTTTGAGACAGTCTCACTGTATCACCCTCAGTAGGGTGCCATAGCGTCACAGCTCATAGCAACCTCAAACTCTTGGGCTCAAGCAATCCTCTTTCTTCAGTCTCCCAAGTAGGTTGGACTATTGGTGACAGCACAATACCTGGCTATTTTTTTTTTTTTTTTTTTTAAGGAATGGGGATCTCACTCTTGCTTAGACCGGTCTTGAACTCCTAAGGGAATCCACCCACCTCAGCTTTGCAAAGTGCTAGGATTACAAGTGTCAGCCACTACCTGCCCAGCCACATTTCTCTTTTGTAAAATGTTGCACATGCAATTTTTAAATTTGCTAAAGCCCCTAAATTCCCAGAGTGTATACTACTCACGTTTCCAAGGCATTATATGCTCCAGTGGCAGAACCTGGGTTAATATAGAATTTATTTTCATGCTCAAATGCTTCAAATTTGTGTGTGTGTCCCGAGATAAGAATGTCCACATCAAACTGCCTCTGCAACAGGGCTAAGCTGGCCATGTCTCCCCATGGAATAACTTGATGTCCATGGATCAAACCAATTTTGAACTGTCCAACAGTCACAACTTTCTGTTCTGGATAATTCAGATTCTAAGAAACAGAAGAAAATATACATTCTATACATACTGATGTTTTTAAAAAAGCAACCTGCTTAAACATTCAGTCTCATGCATGTTTTGATACTGTGGCCCATAATAAACAGATTTACAAATATTTATTTTTTTCTTAGTCCCTAAGACTGCAACTAAGCTTAAAAAAAAACTCATGTAAATTGGAATATATCATGCAATCCCCTCATTGTGTTTATTTCTACGGAATATGGGTTCTTTTCTATATGCTATAAATAATAATTATTCCCCACAACCTGTGATTTTCTTCTACATTAAGCACCCTTTAAGTTAGGGTGTGTTCAAATTATATCCTAGGCCTTAATATAATAATTACGTAGATAGGTTAAAATAATAGTAATAGCACTTAGTATCACTAAGCCAGGTACTATTGTAAAGGTTTTACAAGTATCAATTTATTTAATATTCACAAACAATCCTAAGAGGTTAGTTATGATTCCCATTTTATGGATGAGGAAACAGGCACAAAATATTTTACCCCAGATCACACACTAGTAAGTGGTTTAGCTAAGATCCAAACCCTGGTAATATTGCTCCAGGGTCTGTGAATTTAGCAAACTAGAAACCAAAAAATTTAACTCCTGCTAATTAAACTGTCTTCAGCATATCACAAAAAGAAGCTATAATATTAAATGATATACACACATATAAAATTTTTTTAATAAACCAGACCTATGTTCTAATTGACAAGAAGTTTGACCCTTCTTATTCATTCCCCTGCTGCATGTCACCTCTGGTTTATTTCAACTTTGCTTTTCTCCAATTGTCTTTAGGGCCGGAGCAATCTTTGTACCTTAACCTCCCAAGTAGCTGAAACTGCAGGCTTGCGCCACCATGCCCAGCTAAATTCTGTCTCATTATTCCATTTGGGCTTGTCACCTACTTTTGGACTCAAAGTGATCCTCCTGCCTCAGCCTCCCAAAGTGTTGAGATTACTGGTATGAGCCACTGCACCTGGCCCAACCTCTATTTTAAATCCACTAAAGAAACAAAGCACAGTATGCCTATTAAGTTTGATAGAAAGGAACCCCATTAAAACCAGCTAAGTTTACTTTATGAAAAGTATATACTCCCAGAACTATAAAATAAAAATTACAAACTGGAATCAAGTTTATCATGCTGAATCATACAATGTCAGTCAGAACTGGCAGGCATCTTAAAGATCATCTATTCCAATCATATTTACTAAGGGTCAGAAATGGGAAGTAATTTGCCAAAAACTTTTTTTTTTTTTTAGACAGAGTCTTACTTTGTAGCCCTTAGTAGAGTGCTATGGCATCACAGCTCACAGCAACCTCAAACTCATGGGCTCAAGAAATCCCCTTGCCTTAGCTTCCTGAGTAGCTGGGACTACGGGTGCCTGCCACAATGCTTGGCTATTTTTAGAGATGGGGTCTTGCTCTTGTTCAGGCTGGTTTCAAACCTGCAAGCTCAGGCAATCCACCTGCCTCGGCCTCCCAGAATGCTAGGATAATAGATGTGAGCCACTGCGCCCAGTCTTAAAAACTTCATTATTAACTAATGAGTAAAAGTGGAACTCCAGAACTCCTTATTTATTTTTCCTCCTTAATGTCCTATCTAAAATAATTACTGTGATTTAGTGTTGAAAAGTTCCTTAGTTCTTGATTCATTCTATTGTTTTTTAACTTGGAAACAACACCATTTTTTTGAAATAATCAAGAAAAATCTTGAAGAACTCCAGGGTGATCATTCATTTCTAACATGTGGAAGGTGGATGAGTTTTTCATACTTTGAGAAATGATAATAGGATTGGTTGCTGAATTGTCCTAGTGGTACTCTATAGCTGATAATGTAGATGCATAAAGAACAAGACCCAGCATAGGGATGATACCATATGTATCTGTCTACAGGGGTATTTTTTTTTCTTTAAAATCAGGTTTATTGGGGGTATAAATTACACACAGTAAAATCACCCTTTTTAGTGTATAATTCAATGGGTTTCAACAAATTCACACAGGCGTGTGAGCACCACATCTAAATTACAGCTCAGTTCTACCTCAAAACTCCCTCATGCCCTATAAAGTCAACTCTTGAGAAAGGAAGCCACAGGAGGGTTGCCAGCTGAGTAGTGACATGATCTTACTTCATTTAAAAGGATCACTCTGGTTTGCTACTTGGAGAACAAACTGTGGAAGGAGGAAGTTTACAACTAGGAAGTTCGAATATAAAAAATGTGGTAGCTTAGAATGGAGTGGAGGTAGTGGTGGTGAGAAGTTCATAACAAAAACTAAAAACTTTATACAAATTAAATGATAGCACTACCAAAAATCAGTAACAAAGCCACTTTTACTCAGTATCAAGTACTAAATATGTTTACTGGGTAGTTTAAATCTAGTTTTTTTTTCAAACAGGGAAGAGGAGCATATGTAGTAATTTTTACATTTGAAAAAAAGAGAGGTTGCTAGTTGAGGAACCCTCATCTAAAGGATAAAGTTTATATAAGAATCAAAAAAGGGAAAGGAAAATACATTACCTCATCGAAGTCTCCTCTCACAATATGGACATCACCAGCCAGAGTCTTGAGGTAGTCATAACTCTCTTTGGTGCAAAGGTTTCCTGTACAGAGAATGTGCTGAATCTTTCCTGGCACCAGAAGTTTTTTGAATTTAGCTGGCAAACTGTTGCACCGGTGTGGGATGTGCAGATCTCCTAATACCAACACCAACTTTAAAGTGTCAAGGTGAGATAAAGTGTAATGTTAAACATGACATCAAAACAAAATATTCTCCCACAATTCCCCTTTTAAATTAAGTTCATCAGAGATCCAGAGCTCCATAGAGCAAATTATTCATATAGTACTTGTCATGACCATTTAAACAAACCTACGGTAATGTACTCTGTTCTAAATCAATCTTATTTTTGTCATAAACAATTGTCACACCCAATGTAGGTAATCATTCTAATTATCTACCAAGAATAAAATCAAGCATTCCAAAGTGATTCATTTAGAGATATAAAAATGACTTTGAATAGTATATTACTGAGCCCTATGGAAGTTAGCTTTTTTTTTGTGTGTGTGAATTTTTGGCCAGGGCCAGTTTTAAACCGGCCACCTCTTATATTGGGCCAGCACCCTACTCCTTTGAGCCACAGGCGCTGCCCAGAATTTAGCATTTTTAAAGACTGGTATGGTAATACCTACATATTTCTGCAGTTGTAATGTGAAACCTATATATTGATTCTAGAAACATTATTAAAGGGAATTGTTAAAAATGTAATGATGGAGAAAAAAGTTAATTCTATAATTTATGTTTACTAGACGGACAACTATTCGGAAGTATTGTAGCCAAAATTTACAATTTTTTTACTTTGAAGTATCAATTACAGAGCATGAAAATAGCTTATATTTCACAGTTTCAATTGGTAAACATATGCTTTTAGATTATAATCTTTGATATCTTTCATTTTATTAGAAATCCTCACTGTCATATTTTTATTGTCTGGATTAAACTGCTTATGCACCCTCAGTATAGTTCCCATATTAAAAAAATATTTTCATAATCTTTCATGTACATTAATTAGACCATTAATGAAAAAAGAAAGCTAAATAAGTGATGAATTTAGCATGAGGTGGTTTAGAGTTGCAACATAGCCTCAGATGACAATAATAAATTTTGCTCTTAAATAGAAAAGAATATAAAACCCCATTCCTATAAATTCTTACTTTTAAAATGTTGGTGGCACCTGTAGCTCAGTGGGTAGGGTGCTGGCCATGTACACCGAGGCTGGCAGGTTTGAACCTGGCCCAGGCCAGCTAAAACAACAGTGACAAATGCAACAAAAAAACAGCTGGGTGTTGTGCCGGGTGCCTATAGTCCCAGCCACTTGGGAGGCTGAGGCAAGAGAATTGCTAAAGCCCAAGAGTCTGAGGTTGCTGTGAGCTATGATGCCACAGCACTTTACCCAGGCAACAAAGTAAAACTCTGTCAAAAAAAAAAAAAAAAAAAGATTTGATTAAACAACATTATTTAATTTAGCCCATTAACATAATATTATTAGAAAGATCATTTAAAAATAGTATTCTTCGGGCAGCACCCATAGCTCAGTGGGTAGGGTGCCAGCCACATACACCCATGTTGGTGGGTTCGAAACCAGCCCAGGCCAGCTAAAGTACAACAACAAAAAAACAGCCAGGCGTTGTAACGGGTGCCTATAATCCCAGCTACCTGGGAGGTTCAGGCAAGAGAATCGCTTAAGTTTGAGGTTGCTGTGAGCTGTGATGCTATGGCACGCTATTGAGGGTGACATAATGACACTTTGCCTCAAAAAAAAAAAAAAAAAAAAACCCCTAGTATTTGTCTTTTAAAGGACAACAGAATCAATTTCTTCAACTTGATTAACAGAAGCACCTCCATTCTATATAGTGTATTTTCAGACATTCTATTCATAAATGTAGATGCCCTTTAACTACCTGGGTTTTTTTTGTTTCTTTGAGACAGTCTCACTCTGTTGCCCAGACTACAGTGCCCTGGCGTCAGCTCAGCTCACAGTAACCTCAAACACCTGGGCTCAAGCCATGTCCTGCCTTAGCCTCCCATGCAGCAGGGACTACAGGCACTCGCCAGAATGCCTGGCTAATTTTTCTATTTTAGTAAAGATGAAATCTCATTCTTTTTTTTTTTTTTTTTAATAAATTTTTTATTTTTATTTATTTTTTGCAGTTTGGCTGGGGCCAGGTTTGAACCTGCCACCCTTGGTATATGGGGCTGGCACCCTACCCACTGAGCCACAGGCACCACCCTGGAATCTCATTCTTAGTCAGGCTAGTTTGGAACTCCTGAGCTCAAGAGATCCTCCTGCCTTGGCCTGACAGAATGCTAGGATTACAGACATGAACCACTGCACCTGGCCCCCTCAACTGCTTTTAAAGGCAAGACCATTCCCTTAACGTTGTCAAAGAAAACATTAAATATCTAGTAAGATAAAATAAAATAGTTTTGCCACTACAGACTTTGCTCTGGGGGGGGCCAAGGCGGGTTCACCTGAGCTCACAAGTTGGAGACCAGCCTGAGGTAGAGCAGGACCCCATCTCTAAAAATAGCTGGGCATTGTGGTAGGCACCTGCAGTCCTAGCTATTCAGGAGGCTGAGGCAAGAGAAATCACTTAAGCCCAAGAGTCTGAGGTTGCTGTGAGCTATGATGCCATAGCACTCTACGAGGGTGACAAAGTGAGACTCTGTGTCAATAAAATAAAATAATTAAAATTAAAATGATCACTAAAACAAGCTTGATTCATCTTACAACAAAAATAAAACGACTGAAAAGAAAAGGAACTGTTATCAGGACATAGAGTACATGAAGTAACACAAGATTACAAAATGAGCCACACTTTAAAAGAAATTGTTAAGTTTCCTCTTTATAAAAACTAGTTTCAGCTGGTATTTGTTCAGTGACTTACATTACTTGTTTCAATGCAAATCTTAGTGGACAAAATATCCCTAAAACTAAAAACCAGTATGAAGTTTCCACCCTCACTGGTAATCATATAAAAGTACCTGGATTTAGACAATCTTCATTTTAGAGAGGGATTCCTTCAGATATGTATTCAAGTACATAGTTAATGTGGGAAGCTGGCATTTGAGAAAAAGGTAAAAAGATAGATTTCTATATTAAAAAAAAAAAAAGGACCCCCCCCAACTCATAAAAGTGTATACACCCATTAATATATTGAAAATGTTTAGGACTAACGATCAATTATTTGTTCAATATGAAAGTACTCAGAAAGAACATTAGTAAGACTAAAAGTACTTTATAATGACTGATGACATAAATTTTGTAAAGTATAGTGGATTATCCCAAAGCGAACTCAAGACTATTAGGAGTCTAAAGATATAATTATATGAATGACAATACAGAAATGATTTCAAATTGGTAAGGCTCTTCAGGAGAACAGAATCATCTGGTTTCTAGCTGGTGACAAAGCTACAGGGAAAATAGTGTCAATAACACACATCTTAGTGCCCAAATTCCACACTTTGACAAATCAGGTTAGACATAGATGATAGAGTCCTATAAGAAAGCAAAAGATCCTGTAAATGGGAGCCTTATTAAATTCAAATAAAGAACCAACCCAATCAAAGCATGGGAATTTGGTTATTTCCTATTTAATAGACTTAAAGGAGGAGAAACCCAGTCAGTAATTAGCCACCCAACCACCATTGTTAGTAGGAGCTAAGAGAAGGAACTTACTCTGTGCCCAGCCTTAGTGGAATGAAGAAGTTGATTGCAGACAGGGGGATGAAAAAAAAGGGTGAAACATGACCAATGTTAAAAGAAAGCAACGAAAAGAAAACAACCAATAAAAGAGCAAAAACCCATATGAATGAAAATGCAAACTGTTAATGATTTCTGAGTGTTATGAAAGAAAATGTTAAAAATCAGCTGTGCTAAAAACAATACCAAAAGAAACATTTGCTGTATTTTAAAACATGACACAAATACATGTTGATAAATTTGTTTTGCTAGTTTTTTCTACTTTTCCTAATCAAGTTCTCCACATTGAGTTCCATCCTTTTTATTTTCTGTTTTCCATTCTGTTTAGACTTTTATAAAGTTTTATAAAACAAATTAATTTAGGTTTTTATAAGACAACTTGTGAATTCATCAGTAATACCTTAAAGGCTACCATTTTCTGGATTAGAGTCTTTTCCTCAAGTGTGTAGATTTTAATTCTTTTACATTCAAAATTCTAGTACTTAGAAAATTATGCTACATCTAGGTCATTATTTTTTATAGAGGATGTAACACAACAGCATGAATACGTTATCAAGAAATAAACATGCCAACCAAAGATAATAAAAACACACACATTCATTCAGTTAAAACTGCACCTGAATTTGCTGCCCATGGATTTTGGATACTGTGTAGAGGGTGTCTCTTTTGCCAAATAAAAGCTTTTAATCATAAAAGAATCAGCGAATGCCAAATTTTGCCCTGTCTTTACTATTTCATATGAAAAGTGATATTCCAGTACAAATAACTCTAAAAAAAAGAGTTCATCTCTCAAAACTTCAGAAACATGACTATGGAAATCATGACAAGTAATGATTACATTTCCTCCTAGGAGTAGGTGTCTTAAAATTACTGACTCTTAGGAGAGTAAACTGAATTATTTTAGAGTCTATTTATAAGCTAAATATCAGGAGTGGGATTAAATCATTAAAAATATAATAGCACTCGCACCTGTAATCCCAGCACTTGGGAGGCGGAGGCAGGTAGACTGTCTGAGTTCACAGGTTCAAGACGGGCCTGAACCAGAGCAAGACCCCATCTCTTAAAAAAAAAAAAAAAAAATAGTGCGGTGCCTGTGGCTGAAAGGAGTAGGGCGCCAGCCCCATATGCTGAAGGTGGCAGGTTCAAACCCAGCTCCGGCCAAACTGCAACAACAAAAATAACCAGGCGTTGGGGCAGGCACCTGTAGTCGCAGCTACTTGGGAGGCTGAGGCAAGAGAATCACTTGAGCCCAAGAGTTTGAGGTTGCTGTGAACTAAGACGACACCGCACTCCATCAAGGGTGACCAAGTGAGACTCTGTCTCCAAAAAAAAAAAAAAAAAAATAGGGTGGCGCCTGTGGCTCAAAGGAGTAGGGCGCTGGCCCCATATACCAGAGGTGGTGGGTTCAAACTCGGCCCTCGCCAAAAAAAAAAAAAAAAAGGTAAAATAATGAAACGCAACAGCATAAATCTTTGGCTGCCACGTCTATAAGCCACTTTTGAAAAGACTATGTTTGTCATGGAATAGTAATAATCTCAAAAATGCAACTGATGCCTATCAGAGAGAGTAGTCCCTTTTCAGAAAACCTCTATCGACACAAATGCAAAGATAATCACAGCTCCTCTTGAAACAGTTCACGTTTCAGAGTCCAGGACACCTCTGAAAATGATTACAGGTATGAGGCCTCTTCATTAGCAACTCCCTATTTTTTATGGGGAAGAAGGGGTGATGGCTTGAAGCTGTATGGGGGAAGACTGGAAGACTGATGAACAAAAGAGGTTCTTCTAAAATATTCCTTGGATCCACTGGCCCTCTCCCCAGAAAAACGTACACATTCACAACATTTTCCAAACAATTTCAAGTAGTTCACAGACCATTAAGGAATCCCATCTAAAGGGTCGCAGCATCCCGAAGAACTACTCATCTTAAGTGCCAACTCCTGCCCTCTAGGGAGCACATTTGACATTACAATGGCACACGCACGTTTTTTTTGGGGGTGGGGTGGGGGGGAGGAGGGTTGTTTCTATTCCCTTTCTCTACGTAGCAAACTTAAAAGGACAGGGAATTCTGCCCGCTCCTTCCCAATTTGCAAGCAAGAGGCCAGTTCTCGCCACGTGGAGATGGTAACCTGTACATCCCGACCAGTGGGAGGTAATTTTTGCGGAAAGGAGGAGGGAAACGTCTGGAAACGCAGAAGAATCGTCGCCCCTCTCTCGGGGACGCTCTAGTCAAAAGAGCCAAAAGCCTTTCCCGGATCGGGCAAGCGGACCTCGTGACTGGCCGAGCAGCTAAGAGGGACCATCCCCTGTCCCTTGTACGTCCTCTGGTGCCTGGGGCCCCAGTACGAGGCAAGGGCCGGCCGCACCCAGAGGTGGCCGCTCCCTTCCTTCCCTATCCCTGTCGTGGGCCTTCTCCAACCAACGCCTGAGCCGCGTCTTCAAGGCCTCCGGGATCACCCAAGCCCTCTCCCTTAGACTCTCTGTGGCTCCCATCGACGCAGCTCCCGGCCGAAAGCCAGGCCTCAGTCGCCACAGCTACAGTCCTCACCATCCTGTCACCGGGCTTCGTTCAGTTACCACAACCACCGCCGCCCTCTTCCTCAGGCTTCTCGGCGTCCCGCCCACCTCACCCATAACCAATGAAAAGCGAGGTCGACAGAAAACTGACATACGGAGGCCCGCAAAGGCCCTTCCCAGCCGTAAAGCGAACTTGCGCTTTGGGAATTAGTGGGGGCGGAGAGGTGGGGTGGAGAGATGAGATCGCGAAGCTTGGAAAAGCGCGGGCAACATCCGGGCACTTGGAGCCGTCGAGCTGAGGCGTGCCTTCAGACGTTGTCTTTCAAGGCTTGTAGCCATGTTGAAGTGCGGGATGAGCGGCAGTCAAGTCAAAGGTGGAGACGCCTTTCTTGCTTTCTGGGGTAGAGGAGGAAAATCCAAATTTTTATGAGCATATCCACTGTCGTCTTATTTTTCCAGTTTGCTTCTACGCACGAGGAGTGAGGACAAGAGTCCTGGCCACAGCCAGCCCTCGACCCATTGCAAGTCCCGTTAGTTTCTGAGGGGAGGATGAAGGCCCATCTCCTTTTATTTATGCGTAATATTTAATATGGGTGGTGTCTGAGTTGGAATTGTAACATGGGGCCTCAATCTTGGGATGGTGAGGGCTGTTTGAGGAGGAGTTGGTGTATAATTAATCCTTAAGCAGCAAAAGTATTTTTGTGCCAATAGAAAAACGAAAGGCTGGATTTTCTTCCCAATTCTACCATTTTTGTTTGAATGCTCGACAAGTCACTAAATCACTTTGGGGTTGTTTCCTCATCTGTAAGATGGAATAACTGCACCTTCCCTATGGGTTTGTTGTAGCCATGAGATGGAAAAGCATATAAAGAGATCTAGAATAGATGGGAACGAACAGGAGCTATTATTATTATTTTTGTAAATGAAACCTTAGAAATGGAAGTTACTCCAGAAAAGTACAGTAGATCTCCATAGTTGGACCACCTCCCTACATTGATAACCTCCTTAAATTGATCTAATTTTCATAGACTAAATATGCACTGATATGTACTTATCAGTACAGTAGGCCTCCTCTGTGTGTTGACCAGTTTGTTACAGTCCCTTGGGAGGTCAACTTATACAGGTACTACTGTAGTTATAAAGCAATGGTTTCCTAAAGGTTGTAACATGAAAATGATCATGGAGAGGTATCTTGTGGCTGGCTTCTGGTGTGTTGAGGACAGCTATGGGACAGACTTTTTTTGTTATTGCTGTTGAGACAAGAGTCCCACCCCGTGCCCTGAGCAGAGTGCAATGGTGTCATAGCTCACTGCAACCTCAGACTCAGGCTGTGGGCATCCAGCTGCCTTGGCCTCCATAAGCCGTTGGAATTATAGGCACTCTCAGTGGTGCACCAGCTGGGTTTTTTATTTTTGTAGTGAATCTGGGCCTCATCTCACTCTTGCTCAGACAAGTCTCACACTCCTGAATTCAAGCCATTCTCCTGCCTCAGCCTCCTACAGTGCTGAGATTGTAGGCGTGAGCCACTGGCTATGGGGCAGTATTAATAAGCAGGAAAGGGAAGCACACGTTCCCTACATTTGTGTGTTTTCAGAGGACTAGGAACTTCTTTTTTGCAGAGTGTACCTTAGTTGTCAATAAGTAACTGTTTAATTTTGTTTTCTCTCTTAGTCCATAAGTACTATGAGGGCAGGAATTGTACCTGTCTTATTCATTGCTGTAGCCCAGTGCCTTAGGTTGTACTTGAAACATAAGTGGGTGCTCAGTAAATATTCATTGGATGAATAAAAGGTCTACATTAGGCAGCTCCAGGAAAAAGTGCTGAAGGTCAAGTGGTAAAAAGGGAGAAATGCCTTTACTTTTTTTTGGTGTGTGTGGGGGAGTCTCACTTTGTTGTGCCAGGCTTGAGGACCTTTGTGTCAGTCTAGCTCAAAGCAACCTCAAACTCTTGGGATCAAGTGATCCTCCTGCCTCAGCCTCCCAAGAAGATGAGACTACAGGTGTCCACCAAGATACTCAGCTAATTTTTCTATTTTTAGTAGAGACTGGGTCTTGCTCTTTTTTTTTCTTTTTTGAGACAGAGTCTTACTATGTCAGCCTTGGTAGAGTGCTGTGGTGTCACAGCTCAGAGCAACCTCAAACTCTTGGACTTAAGTGATTCTCTTGCCTCAGCCTCCCAAGCAGCTGGGACTACAGGCACCTGTGAGAACACCTGACTGTTTTTTTGTTGTAATTGTCATTGTTTGGCAGGCCTGGGCTGGGTTCAAATCCGCCAGCACCAGTGCATGTGGCTGGCGCCCTAGCTGTTCAACTACAGGCACCGAGCCTGTATCTTGCTCTTGCTCAGGCTGTTTTCAAACCCTTGACCTCAAGAAATAATACTCTTCCCTCAGCCTCCCAAAGTGCTGGGGGGATTACAGGCATGACCCATCACTCCCAGCCTACCTTTCGCAGTGTATGCACTTGTGATTCTTAAGTATTGTAATCTGATTTTATGATCTGGAATTATTTTTCCTTTTTTATACTTTTCCATTTATGGCCATCCATTTTTATTGCAGCGTAGTATCCCATATCTGTTTGCCATGGCTCTTACTTATTTATAACTCATAAGAACATTAACAGTATATTGGATCAGACCAATATTTCATCCAGCCCTAGCATCTCTTTCTGACAGGGCACTTAAATATGTTTGATGGGAAAGTCTGGCATCTTCCATGCTGCCCTCCAATACCAGAGATGCATTTAAATATTTGTATTTCTTTCTCATGATTTGTTTTGACTTTGCTATCTGTGAAGCTATTAACTAAAACACTTCAATCATGCTCTCCATGCACCTTTTTCACATTTTTGGGGGAGGAGAGCAAATAGTTATTTCAATCAAGTTTTAAAATATGTCTGTATGGAAATTAGCTTGCCATTATAGCTCTACGCAACACTACAAACATATAAATGAAAGAATTTTGTTGAATTTTATAATTTCACACACCACTGCAAATTTTATGGAGTTCTGGCTATGTGTCTGTCATTTCGCCAAATATTATACTGTATTAAAACTGTGTAGTATGAGTTTATAAAATTGGGTTTTTAAAATGACTTTATCTTGAGTCCTCTGAATGCTGAAATAGTTCTATGATTTGTTTTTATTGCTGGAGGAGAGAATGTAAAAAAGCACCTTTCTTTTTCTCCATAGTATTTGGGAAAGCAATCCAAGCTTTATCACGAGTTAGTGACGAGCTGTGGCTAGACCCATCTGAAAAAGGTGTAAGTAAGAAAGTAAATTAACAGAAGTAAAGTAAGAAAGTAAAGTGTTAAGGCAAGAGAAGATGTTTAAAGATTCCAATCCAGATTGGATGTTAACCAGGAAATCCAGAAACTGTACTCATCGTTTTTCATTGTTTTTAATTTTATATATTTGAATACATTTTGAGCATAGTAAACTTGAAAATCATGCAGACAAACAATTGATTTAAACCAGAAGTTACAAACTGGTTGTCAAGAGACTTGTACTGTCTTTTAAAAATTTGAAATAGTGAAGGAGAGAAGAGGAGGAAGGGGGAGAGGGGAGGAGGAGGGGGATTGGCAGGCTCCCACCTAATGCGCACAATGTAAGGGTATAAGGCACACATATACCTGGGTGAGAGACCACAACTACAACAGGGATCTTACCTAACAACTGCAAACATTGTAACCTAATCACTTGCACCCTTACATTAACCTGAAAAAAATTTTTTTGATTGATTTATTTTTTTAGAGGCAGAGTTCCACTTTGTCACCCTTGGTAGAGTGCCGTGGTGTCACAGCTCACAGTAACCTCCAGCTCTTGGGCTTAGGTGCCCACCACAACACCTGGCTAATTTTTGTTGCAATTTGGCCAGGGTCAGGTTTGAACCCGCCACCCTTGGTATTTGGGGCCAGCGCCCTACTCACTGAGCCATAGGTGCTGCCCTGAAATTTTAATAAATGAAAATAAATTGAAATAATACCCCATCCTTCCCTCTCTCACTTCCTGTTCTCTGCTCTCTTCTATCTCTTTCTCATCTCTTACTCCATCTCTCTCTTCTCTCTCTCATATAGAATAAATTTATACTTTTATATCCTAAAAAATTTGAAATAACTTCTAACATTAAAAATTGAGACAGGCCAGGCGAGGTGAGGCGCAGTGGCTCACGCCTGTAATCTTAGCACTCTGGGAGGCCGAGGCAGGTGGATTGTCTGAGCTCACAGGTTTGAAACCAGCCTGAGCCAGAGTGAGACCTCGTCTCTAAAAATAGCCAGGCGTTGTGGCAAGCACCTGTAGTCCCAGCTACTCCGGAGGCTGAGGCAAAAGAATCACTTGAGCCCAAGAGTTTGAGGTTGCTGTGAGCTATGATGGAACAGCACTCTACCGAGGGCGACATAGTGAGACTCTGTCTCAAAAAAAAAAAAAAAAAAAAAAAAAAAAAATTGAGACAGTCCAATTTTTTCTGCTTCTTGTGAAAATTCAGAAGACCTGCCCATTTTGGGCCTGCGTTTCCTAATGGAAGTAGATGGCTGAAAGTAGTTCTCCCCTTACACAAGGTATAAGACTGCCAGTATGCTGTAGCTCCCTTTTGCATTGCCACCTCACACTTTAAAGTTAAGGCCCCTGTAGGCATTTTCTGTTGTAAATTTTCAATGTGCAAGATTTAAGATTTTTTTTTTTTTTGAGAGTCTCACTATGTTGCCTTTGGTAGAGTGCTGTGGTGTCACAGCTCACAGCAACCTCAAACTCTTAGGCTTAAGAGATTCTCTTGCCTCAGCCTCCCAAGTAGCTGGGACTACAGACGCCCAGCACAATGCCCAGCTATTTTTTGTTGCAGTTGTCATTGTTGTTCAGCAGGCCCGGGCCGGGTTGGAACCCACCAGCCTTGGTGTGTGTGGCCCATGCCCTAAGCACTGAGTATGGACACCAAGCCAAGATTTAACATGTGTATTCAGTGTTGATATACAGACATGTATATACATGTGCAATTTTAACACATACCGAATAGTGCCATGGTTAACCTTCCATAGACTTATTTAAACATATTTCACTGTGATGTTAAACAATGGAGTTTTAAAAATTAAACTATGATTTAAAGGAAGTTGTTTTTTGCTAAATAGCCTTTATCTTATTTTTCCAGCTTGCTCTAAGATCTGTGAATTCTTCTCGATCAGCATATGGATGTATCCTGTTCTCTCCTGTGTTTTTTCAACATTATCAATGGTTAGCTTCAGTGAAAATCAATGATAATGACACAACATTGAATTTAAATTGCAAATTGGGAATGAAGGTAAATATAAGTGATCCTGGTTTTCTCTTATTCAGTAGAAAATTTGTTATACAGAACATAACATGTATTCTCTACTTAATACAGGGTGTCCCCAAATTCACCATACATAGGGAAAATGGGAAATTGTAGCTAAATGTACATTTAGTTCCAAAATATTAATTACAAAATTATACAAATATTTACAAAATATTCTCTATGTGTTGACCACCTCTTTGTAAAATTTTGTAATGAATATTTTGGAAATAAAAGTACATTTAACTACAATTTCCCATTTTCCATATACCTATGGCAACTTCAGGGGGGACTTTTGGGACACCCTGTAGTTTAAATGGCATGCAAGACAAGTCTATTCATTTATGAATATTCATACTTTTGTTAGTTAAAAAAAATAATATTTAAGCTAATTTAAAAAGACTATATTAAGTATGTGCTTAATATGTATAATGTATTTGTGTTACAGTCAATTCTGCCCATCTTTAGATGTCCAAATTCCCTTGAAAGAAATGTAGAGAAATGCAAAATATTCACCAAATCTGAAAAGTGCAAAGTAGTTATTCAGTTCTTCTGCAGATATGGTAGGTATAATTAAAAGTGGTTTAAAATATGTTTTTCATAATATTTTTCATGATTAGAATATTCAAACTGCATATTAAGACTCTGCATTGCATTATTCCTTAGAATTTGTGTAATTATACAGCAGGGAAGTTGTAAGTATTGTCTTATCGGTAGCTACAGAAGTCTTGTAAGATGTTTGGTTCTAATTATTTCCTTTTTGACTTATCAGTGGCACAAGCTTTACCTGTAGACAAACCAATTTTTTTTGAGAAAAGGTCTCGCTGTGTTGCCCCAGCTAGAGTGCACTGGAGGCTGCAAGGTCTATGATAAATTATCACATATGATCTTACTTTATCCTTATGGCAATTCTATAACATGAAGGTAGGCAAGATTATACCCATTTTACTGAGAGCAAAATAAAGGTTCAGAGAGTTTATGTGCTGTCATAAAGCTAATAAGAAGTGGAACAGAATTCACACCCACATCAAGGCTTTTAAGCATGCTCTTTGAATCATTCTGCTATTACATGAACTAAAAACAGTTCAAAGGAGGGAAAATGTTATTAAACACTGGAATTTTGTAGGAAAAAAATAAGAAACATAAATATATTGCATTGGCTTCAGAATTGCTGAAAATGAGTCTATTCCTAAAGAATATACTAAATGTATTCAACCAGGTAATGTTTTGTCTTAGATCAAGGTGACAGGTTTCCAAAGGAAGGTGCTCTGGGTTGAGCCAAACTCTGATTTATACATGTATATTAATGCAGTGATGTGAAAAGGTCTGGATTCCCACTTCAAGGTTTTAAGTCTTTATAAAAGACTGTTCTACAAATGTGCTAGGAACTTCAAACCAATTAAAAAATACTTGAATAACTTATATGATTTTTAGCCTCTGAAATTCCAAACTGACAAATTTAACATTTCTCAAATAATGATTGTCCCTTAGCTGAACTCTGAAATAATTCTTTGGAGCCACTGAGGGAAGTTCCAGATTGAGCTTATATAGAAGTGGCAAGCAGAATGTCAGCGTAGCATCATTAGGTATTCCGTGGCTAGGAGCAGCTGCTGTAATGCTACTGAGAAGTTGGTGGACTGCCTGCTGGGCCCAAAACTGATCTGTGAGTCTGTGGCCTTATAAGAAGTTCATGCCAGGCTCAGTGCTTGAGGCTCAAGTGGCTAGGGTGGTAGCCACATACACGGGAGCTGGCAGGTTTGAATCCAGCCTGGGCCAAAAAATATCTGGGCATTGTGGCAGGCTTCTGTAGTCCCAGCTACTTGGGAGGCTGAGGCAAGAGAATCACTTGGGCCCCAAGTTTGAGGTTGCTGTGAGCTGTGACGCCATGGCATTCTACCCAGGGCAACAGCTTGAGGCTCCGTCTCAAAAAAAAAAAAAAAAAGTAACAAATGTTATCAGTATATATTGAGTATTACAATTCTAATACAGAATTATATACTTTCTTAAAAAGTGTATTTTTTTGGCTCGGCACCTGTGGCTCAAGCAGCTAAGGCACTAGCCACATACATCTGAGTGGGCAGGTTTGAATCCAGCCCAGGCCTGCCAAACAATAATGACGACTGCAACCAAAAAATAGACAGGTGTTGTCGCGGGTGCCTGTAGTCCCAGCTACTTGGGAGGCAGAGGCAGGAGAATCACTTGAGCCCAGGAGTTGGAGGTTGCTGTGAGCTGTGATGCCACGGCATTCTACCCAGGGTGATAGCTTGAGACTCTGTCTCCAAAAAAAAAAAAAAAAAAAAAAGTATACTTTTTTGGGCCCCCTCTGTATACACAATGGAATAAGTCTGGTCGTAAAAAATTATGTCATTTGTAGAATGTGAAGGTCATTATGTTAAGTGCAATAAGTGAAGCATAGAAAGACACCAAATATTTTCACTCCTATGTGGGAACTAAAAATGTTGATCTCTTGGAGGTAGAAAGTAGAATTATAAACACCACAGTCTGGGAAGTATTTGTGGGTGGAGGTGGAGATGAGGAGAGGTTGGTTAATGTGTACAAACATAGTTAGATGGAAGGCATAAGTTCTAATGTTTAATGGAATAGGGTGACTATAGTGTATGTGACATGTATTATAAATTTCAAAGTAGCTGGAAAAGAGGACTTGAAATGTTCCTAATACATAAAAATGATAAATACTCCAGGTCATGGATATTTTAAATATCCGGACTAGATCACTACACATTCTATACATGTAATAAAATATCACACGTACCTCATAAATATGTCTAAATAATGTGTATCCATAAAAATATTGGGAGCTTGAGGCAGGAGGATCACTTGAAGCCAGAAGTTCAAGGTCACCATAGATAAACACAACAAGACTCTATCTCTAAAACAATTTTTTTTTTTTTTTGAGACAGTGTTTCACTTTCTTACCCCTGATAGAGTGCTATGGCATCACAGCTCACAGCAACCTCAAACTCTTAGGCTTAAGCAATTCTTTTGCTTCAACCTCCCAAATAGCTGGGACTACATGCACCCACCATAGCACCAGGCTATTTTTTGTTGTAATTGTCATTATTGTTTAGCTGGCCCAGGCTGGGTTCGAACCTGCCAGCTTGGGTGCATGTGGCCGGCATCTTAACCACTGAGCTATGAGCGCCACCTAAAAAATTGTTTTAAAATTAGCTGAAGCCAGGCACAGTGGCTTACGCCCTGTAATCAATCCTAGTACTCTGGGAAGCCAAGGTGGATGGGTTGCCTGAGCTCAGGAGTTCAAGACCAGCCTGAGAAAGAGCCATTCTGTCTCTAAAAAAAGAGCCAGGCATTGTGGGAGGCACCTGTAGTCCTAGGTACTCGGGAGGCTGAGGCAACAGGATCACTTAAGCCCAAGAGTTTGACTTTGCTGTAAGCTATGATGCTACAGCACTCTACTGAGGGTGACAAACTGAGTCTCAAAAAAAAAAAAAAAAAAAAATAGCGAGCCTGTAGTCCTAGCTACTCTGGAGGTTGAGGCAGGATTGCTTGAGCCCGGGTGTTTGAGGCTACAAGTGAGCTATGATTGCATCGCTGTACTCCAGCCTGGGTGACAAGAGTGAGACCCTATTTCTTAACAGAAAGAAAGAGCGAGAGAATGAGAAAGAAAGAAAAAAAAAGAAAGGCTGGGCAACTGTATCTCAAGCAGCTAGAGTGCCAGCCACATACTATGGAGCTGGCGGGTTTGAATCCAGTCCAGGCCTGCCAAACAACAATGACAACTACAGGCAAAAAATAGCCAGGAATTCTGGCAAGCGCCTGTGGTCCCAGCTACTTGGGAGACTGAGGCAAGACAATTGCTTAAGCCCCAAAGTTTGAGGTTGCTGTGAGCTGTGATGTCATAGCACTCTAACCCAGAGTGACAGCTTGAGACCGTCTCAAAAAAAAAAAAAAAAAAGAAAGAAAAAGAAAAAGAAAGAAAGAAAGAGGGAGGATGAAGAAACTACCTGTATTTGAAAGGGATTTTGGAACTCTGCTATTGCCTAGTCAGAGGGTGTGATGTGTTGGCTTGGTGTCCACTAGGGGACGATAAACACATTTCATTAATGATGTTTCTCCAAGGTCTACTATGCTCCTGCCAAATAGGAAATGTTAGTCTATTATTTTACTTTGGCTGTAAAATTTAAAGACCTTTAAAATTTGTTCATTTTGCACTTAAAAATTATTAATAGGTTGATTTATTCCTTTTAAGGTATTAAAAGAACTCATAATATCTGTTTCCAAGAAAGCCAGCCTTTGCAAGTTATTTTTGAAAAGAATATGTGTTCTAATACACTAATGATTCAACCAAGGTAATGAGTTCTCTTTTGTTTCTTTTTCTGAATATATTAAAGTAAAGAATTAATGCCATATTTTTTCTATCATATATATATATTTTAAAGCTAAAGCTTGACTTGGAGAAATAATCTTGCAGAGTCAACAGAAAACTTTGCCTTTTATGAGAATGTCTCAAAACAACAAATGTTGGCATGGATGCAGAGAGATAGGAACACCTCTACACTGTTGATGGAACTGCAAACTTGTACAACCTCTGTAGAAAGTACTATGGAGATACTTCAAAGAACTAAAAGTAGACCTACCATTTGATCCAGCAATCCCTCTATTGGGTATTTACCCAAAGGGAAAAAAAGACATTTTATAAAAAAGACACCTGCACTCGAATATTTATAGTGGCACAATTCACAATTGCAAAGTTGTAGAAACAACCCAAGTGTCCATCAATAAATATGAGTAGATTAATAAAATGTATATGTATATTATGGAGTACTACTCAGCCATAAAAAAGTGGTGAACTAATATCTCTTGTAGTAACCTGGATGAAACTTTAGACCATTCTTCTAAGTAAAGTATCACAAGAATGGAAAAACAAAACACCACAAGTACTCAGTATTAAATTGGAACTAATCAATCAATGCTTAATGTGCACATATGGAAATAACATTCATCAGAAATCAAGCAGGTGGGAGGGGGAAAGAGAGTGAGTAAATTCACACCTAATGGGTATAATACACACTATTTGGGTGATGAATACAATTATAACTTCGACTTAAAGTGTACAAAAGCAATTTATGTAACCAAAAAGTTTATACCTCCATAATATCCTGGAATTTTTTTTTAAAAGAGGAAACTTTGAAAAAGCTTATAGTAGATAAGAAAAAAAAAAAAAAAAAAAAAGAATTGCCTGATGGTAGCAGTAATAATCTAAAAATATCCCATCAGGGACTTCTTTTCTTTCTTTTTTTTTTTTTTTTTTTTTTTTTGAGACAGAATCTCACTATGTCACCCGCAGTAGACTGCTATGGTGTCACAGCTCACAGCAACCTCAAACTCTTGGGCTCAAGAGATTTTCTTGCCTCAGCCTCCCAAGTAGCTGAGACTATAGGCGCCCACCACAGCGCCTGGCTGTTTTTAGAGATGAGGTCTTGCTCTGGCTCAGGATGGTCTCGAACTCGTGAGCTCAGGCAATCCACCTGCTTTGGCCTTCCAAGTGCTAGTATTACAGGCATGAGCCACCACACGTGGCTGCATCAGTGGCTTTCTACATCAAGTTCTCTCAAAGGTGATAAATACATTATCTCATAATAATTTGCATTTATATGATACCTATTTCAGTCTTAGAACGCACAGCTTTTAATATTTTTTTAATGTGAACTGATTTTATCACTAAGTGTTACATTTTTTCTGTGGATAATCTCAGAACTTCCATTTTACCACCCCTGCCATTTTCTGTTACAAGTGAATCTGTCAGTCTAGCCCACACTCAGAGGAAGGGGATTAAATATAGACTTGAATACCAGGAAGTGGGGATCACTGGGGTCCTCTTTCAGGCTGCCTAATACAGATAGTCCTAGAAAAGGAATTACTGGCACTGGGCACGGTGGCCCATGCCTATAATCTTAGCACTCTGGGAGGCTGAGGTGGATGGATTGCTTGAGCTCAGGAGTTCAAGACCAGTTTAAGCAAGAGTGAGACCCAGTCTTTTACTAAAAATAGAAAAAAACCTAGCCAGGCATTGTGGCCATACCTGTTGTCCTAGCTACTCAGGAGGCTGAGGCAAGAGGATTGCTTGAGCCCAGGAATTTGAGGTTGCTTTGAGTTACAGTGATGCCATGGCACTGTACCCAGGGTGACAGAATGAGACTCCCTGTCTCAAAAAATAAATAGAAAATAAAAATTAAAAAGGAACAAAAAAAAAGGAATTATTGGGTGGGTCAAAGACTTAACGCAAATTTTAAATTTGCACAGATACTGACTACTAAATTGCCATCTGAAAAGTTTGTGCCAGTTTACATTCCCACCAAAAGTGTAGAAGAATCCTTTTAGTAGAGAATATAATCAATTTTGAAATAATTTTGCCAACCTGATAGGTTTGCTAAGCTGGTAGTATTATGAGATTTTTTTTTTTTTTAAGACAGTCTCACTTTGTCAACCCCCCAGGAGAGTGCTATGGCATCACAGCTCACAGCAACCTCAAACTCTTGAGTTCAAGTGATTCTCTTGTCTCAGCCTCCCAAGTAGCTGGGACTACAGGCACCCACCACAATGCCTAGCTATTTTTTTGTTGTAGTTGTCACTTGTTGTCTAGCAGGCCCAGGCTGGGTTCGAACTCACCAGCCCCAGTGTATGTGGCCAGCACCCTAACCAGTGAGCTACGGCCACTGAGACAAGAGATGTTCTTTGTTATTGTGTTTTCTTTATTACTAGTGAGTTTGAAAATTTTCATGTATTTATTAGCAATTTGTATTTTTCTTCCCTTTTGAATTGCATGTTCATGTTGTCATTTTTTTGTATGAATTTATTTAGTGTCTTGTATAACATTTCTCCCTTAACTGGAAAAGTTCCCAAATGAATTTGGCAGGTGTTTCTGACATTTTTGACATCAAGAACTACTGTTGGGTGGCGCCTGTGGCTCAGTGAGTAGGGCGCCGGCCCCATATCCCAGGGGTGGCGGGTTTGAACCCGGCCCTGGCTAAAACTGCAACAAAAGACCAAACAAACAAACAAAAAAGGAATACTGTTAAACTAATGTCTATTATTAGGTTGACACTAAGATTTCATAAATTCAAAGGATGTCAGTTTTATCTAGCAACACCTCAGTTTCAAAAAGAATGTAGAACTTGGAATGCAATAATAAAAAGACAACCTAACTAAAAAAATCAAGGAAAGGGGCGGCACCTGCGGCTCAAAGGAGTAGGGCATTGGACCCATGTAGTGGAGGTGGCGGTTCAAACCCGACTCTGGCCAAAAACTGCAAAAAAAAAAAAAAAAAAAAAAAAAAAATCAAGGATTTTATAGACGTTTCTTCAAAGATGATGTCCAAGTGGAAGTAAGCACTTGAAAAGATGCCAACATGAAGTCATTAGGGAAATGCTAATCAAGCAACCTTAAATCTA
>CAUYPK010076184.1:0-22381 GCA_963574355.1 Loris lydekkerianus
GATAAAGGTCTAATAACCAGAATCCACAGAGAACTCAAATTTATTAGCAAGAAAAGAACACGTGACCCCATTTCAGGGTGGGCAAGGGACTTAAAGAGAAACTTCTCTAAAGAAGACAGATGCAAAAACTACAAACACATGAAAAAAAGCTCATCATCCTCAATCATCAGAGAAATGCAAATCAAAACTACTTTGAGATATCACCTAACCCACATAACAAAATCCCAAAACCAGAAATGCTGGCGTGGATGTGGAGGAAAGGGCACACATCTGCACTGCTGGTGAGAATGCCCAATAATACCTTCCTTCTGGAAGGATGTTTAGAGAATACTTAGAGATCTAAAAATAGACCTGCCATTCGATCCTATAATTCTTTTACTAGGTTTATACCCAGAAGACCAAAAGTCACAATATAACAAAGACATCTATACCAGAATGTTTATTGCAGCCCAATTTATAATTGCTAAGTCATGGAAGAAGCCCAAGTGCCCATCGACCCAGGAATGGACTAGCAAATTGTGGTACATGTGTACCATGGAATACTATGCAGCCTTAAAGAAAGATGGAGACTTTATCTCTTTCATGTTTACATGGATGACGTTGGAACATATTCTTCTTAGCAAAGTATCTCATGAATGGAAGAAAAAGTATCCAATGTACTCAGCCCTCCTATGAAACTAAATTATACCTTTCACATGAAGGCTATATAGCACAAGACTATGGGGAAAGGGCCAAGGAAGGGGAAGGGCGGGAGGAGGTTTTGGTGGAGGGAGAGTAATGGGTGGGGCCACATCTATGGTTCATCTTAGAATGGGTACAGGCGATTGCAGTAATGTACACAGCTATGATTTAACAATTAAAAAAAAAAAAAGTGGGAGAAAGAAACCAATACAACCACCTGGGTGCAGTGGCTCATGCCTGTAATCCCAACACATTTGGAGGCCAAGGAGGGAGGATCACTTGAGCCCAGGAGTTCAGACCAGCCCGAGCAACATAGCAAGATCCTTATTCTAAAAGAAAAAAATTAGGGGGGCATGGTGGTTTATATCTGTAGTCCCAGGAGTTTGGGAGACTGAAGCAGAAGGATCACCTGCACATAGGAGTTTGAGGTTGCAGTGACCTATGACGACAGCACTACATTCCAGCCTGAACAATAGAGCAAGACCTTGTCTTAAAGACAAAAAGAAGAAAAGAAAAAGAACCAACACATATAGAGAAACAGAGACAAGGGACGAACCCTGTAGTGTGTGAGCCTCTGTCTCCAGAAGCTTCTGAGAACCAGCTGCTTACCCTTCTTGTAGCTCGGTGGTTTCATGTTTTGCCCAAAACATTAATTTTCTGTATTGGACAACAAATATCCTTTTGTTTGTAACCTTTTTGTTGACAGAGACCCAACTCAAATTTATTTATACAAAAATAAATAGAAACAGGATGTCTGCCTAGATTATGTGAGATCATACCAGCTCCACATGGTCTTGGGCATGCTACTTTAACTTTGCAGCCTCTGTTCTCTTATCTAGAAAATACCCATGTTCTCCTGAGGTTTTTACAGAATTGAATAGAATAAGACATGGGCCTTGGCACATGGTAATGACTCAGTAAACTGGGCTAGGATTACCAACAACTGGGCTGTCCCCTGAGCAGTGGGAGAGGTTGGTTGTTGGTGTTATTACCAAAAGTAATGGAAGTTGGAAGGCAGGGACGAGGGAGTGAGGCAGGACCTTTCTTTCTCACATTTGCACAACTCTGTGAAGTCCACAATAACCACTGCAAGAATTGCTGGTGTGGAAAGTTGTGCTGTCAATACCTTCTTCCACCATGAGCTTCCCAGGGAGCACGCACAATAGGCCCTAATGGCTGTTTCTTGACTAATGGGCAGAATGCAAGAGAACTTTGAACTTCATCAATAATGAAGGGAGATTTTGCCACAAATCATCTTGGGGAGCTATTAGCTCATAGTTTGAGTTGGTGGTTTCAGGCCTGCTTGAACATGGAAAATCATCTAAAACACCTCTAAGAGTTGAGGGCTGTTTGTTCTATGACGAGGGCATACTTGCACATTGTGTATTTATCCAGTGTCCATTTTTTGTTTTTATTTTCCAAATCAAATCCATCTTGAGGAGGATATTTAGAGTTTAGTTAAAATATGTAATGGAAAATCAACCAAAGTTCAGTAAAAAAAAATCTCTTTGGAAATGATTGCCTTAATCTCGTTTGTAGATCTTCAGCTACTCCTATTAAATGTTCAAAGATTCTTTTTTCCTTTGTGAGATAAGTGTGCAGACATTTGTTAGGGGGTTATTCATGAGATTAATATCTGGTTGGAGGAGGAATGGGGAAAAGGATTGGGCCAGAGAGAGAACTTGGCTGTGATGTTGTTACAACACCCTCATTTGACCTTATAGAGAGTGAAGAAGCTGGATTTGACCTTCAGAGTTGTCCAGAGTTGGGGTAGGAGGGCCAAGCCTTTAAACAGCCCCAAGATCAAAGGATGGATGTTAGATGTGGAGTTTAAAGGATGATTAATGGAATGGTTATTGAACATATCTGAGACGTAGTATTTTTTGGTGTGCAGAATCAAGTCTATGTTGCCCCAGCCGGAACTTGTGATGAACTAGCATGTACAAATAATCAGATATGGCTTTGAAAATATATTCAGGCCAAAATGGACATGCCCTCTCTCATCAAGCCCTAGGTTAGGTTTAAGGCTATTGCTCTTCCTGAGCACCAGGTCTGTAGCTCAGGTAAAGCTGTCATCCTGAGAATGGTGGAAACTGGGTTTTAGACTTGTGAGCCAAGCAAACAGGTTTTTCCTAAATATGGTTAACAAACTCTCGCACCCCACACAACCCATTGTGTTTTTCCTACCAGAATAAAACTCCACTAAAACTGAATAGCAATTAAATAATTTCTAATCTCTACCATACATACAAGGCAAGCTGCAATTTAGAGCGAGATTTAAAGAGATAGTCTCTTAGTTTTTTTCCCACTATCAGTCTCAAAAGTGGGGAATCTTTGTTTAATCTGACTCCAGGTCTTTGTGTTTGACTAAAACACTCAGCCTGCGTCTTCTGTGGCTTCTCTATGTCCCAGTTGCGACTTCAGGAGCCCTGATCAGTGCGATCAAAGTTGTAATTTAAAGCTTTTGGGAGGCCCAGGCTTTCTCTGTGCTGGACAGATATCAGTCATCTTTATCAAACCAGTCCTCCACTTTGTTGCTCTGTACAATAGAGAAAAGGAGTTTCCTGCTCCTGGGGACTTGGCAAAACACTGAATAAGAGAAAGAGATTATGGCCACAGCAGGTGTGCACAGCGGGGTCCTCTCCAAACCGTCTCTACTCTGGGCCTTTTTTTAATCAGAAGAGTCATCGGTTTCTCTTTTCAAAGGAGCTGGACTCCTTTGCCTCTTCATGGGGTAGAGAGCAAATCAATGAATGATTAAACTCAGTGTCAGAATGCAGCTTTTTCTCTCTGCAAAAGTTTCCAGACCATTTCCACCTAGCCATTAATTTCTTGAAATTAATTTTCACTTTTATCTAAGAAGCACATGTATAGTTGTAAAAGTCAAACAATACGAAAAGGCTTTAAAGGAAAAACAGCTGTCTCCTGTCTAATATGCTCTTTTTAGTGTCCCCCCACTTTACTTTTTATGTCTGTTTTTTTCTGTGATATGTCTGTATCATTGGTTTGAATCATCAATTTTTACACTTTATCTTTTGATTTTCTTACAGATTAAAGGAGATACAACTTTCTGTACCTCTCCTTCACTTCCTGCCCCTCTTTCTGCCAGTATAGCTATATTGTATTGTCCTTTTGATTAAACTCAATTTCAGCATTTATATTGTGATGATTGTGCAAATATTGTTTCTTTGCAGAGGCAAGAGTGTATTGTAATTATGCTTTATATTTACAGACTTTTGAATATTCCTATGTTAATATTTGCTTTTTCCCCTCCATTTGTATCAATTACTTAATTCCTTTGGGTAGTCTCTTAACATATGATTGTTCATATGGTTAAATGCATCAGATCACTTACCAGGTAACTTTCTTGCCTCCATCCTCTTGCTGCCCAGAATGGCTCTGGGACTTCCTTTCATCCTCCTGGAAATCCCCTCTGACTCCTGCCTGTCTAATCCCATTTTCTGTTCCCGAGTCTTACTCTTTTTTGATTTATTGACTCTCATTTTCTTGGATCACATTCTCAAATAGCTTTGAGAAGAGTGCATGGAAGAAAAGTTTTTGGAGAACTTTTAAGCCTGCATTTGCTTTATTATCACACTTGACTGATAATTTGGCTGGGTATAGAATTTTAGACTGAAGACAATTTCTCCCCTTTGAAATTCCGAAAGCAATGTTCCACATTTTCTAGCTTCCTATCTTATAGCTCTGAAGTGGCCATTCGTATCATTGTTTTGATGTCATATTTTTTTCTTCTTTCTTCTTTTATTTTTTTGAGACAGAGTCTCACTATTGGTAGAGTGCTGTGGCATCACAGCTCACAGCAATCTCAAATTCCTGGGCTTAGGCAATTCTCTTGCCTCAGCCTCCCAAGTAGCTGGGACTATAGGCGCTTATGTTTTTCTTCCTTAGAAATTCATCCTTGGTGTTCTGAAATGTTATCATGATTTAAGTTGTATTCTTTGTCTGACACTTGCTGGGCTATTTCAATCTAGAAACTCATCTCTTTTCATTTGAAGAATTTTTCTTGAACTCTTAGGTTTCTTCCCTCAATATTTTCTTTCTCTTTCTAGAATTCTTATTGGTTCAACATTGGACTTTCTGAATTGATTCTTAAATTTTCCAGCTCATTCTTTACTACTGTTTACCTCTTTGTTATTTTGTTCTGCTTTTTGGGAAACTCCCTGGAATTTATCTTCTGCTCTTCCTATTGATGTTTGTTTAGCTGTTGCTATTATATATTTAGTTTTTCAGTGCTCTTAAAGGTGTCTCTTCCTCCTTCTTCTCCTTCTTCTCTAACATCCTTTTCTTGGTATTATCTCCTCAAATATTACAGTTTCCTCCCAAAGTTGTTTTTCATCTTGTTCTTTTATCCCCTAAGCCCCCCTTTCCTATCTGTTTATTGTTGGCTTTGTTTTTCATTGGGGGTGGGACCTTTTTCAAATGTCTGTAAATCCTTATCTTTTCATTAATATTTGATTCAGTCACTAAGAACTGTCGGGGGTCAGCAGGGACCAGGAATGCTAGCTGACTGGCAGGACAGTCTCATATAACAAAGACTGCCAAGTTTCTACAGTTGCCACATAAAATACAGGATACACTCAGCTAAACAACAAATATATTTTTTGTATTAGTATATCTCAAATATTGTGTGTTTATTGGCTAAATTTGGTGACCCTATCTGTATCCTACTGTACTTTCAATGCCCTACTGGATAGTTACATAGGTGAAAAGCTGTTTATAATTATTTGACCCATGATGTGCTCTCTGCTTTATATATAGATACAAATAATGTTTTCACATGGGTTTAACATACTTGGTGGTTTTAAAAAATGCAACTACCATGTAAATTTCAAGAAGACTGGACTTTGTTTTATTTAGAACTTAACCAGCGGTGTCACCATGTAGAAAAACTTATCACTGGCAACAATACTGCTTGTGATCAAATATGCTGATATTTATCTACAATTACCCTTCTTATTCAGGGGCCTTTAAATATACCAACTTAGACTTTATTTCAAGATGGCAAATATAAGAAATATGACAAAATAAAATGAAAAATGAATCAACAATATTCAGTTGCATGTGGTCTAACTTCTCTTAAATTTGAACTTATTCATTGTAAAGACATGAGAGCTTCCAACTACTGCATTCTGTCCCAGGGAGTGCTGCCAAGGTCCCTCCCAGGTAAAACCATATTGTAACATCAATAACTTTCCTTTCTTCTCATCTGTCAGGACATTGTAATTTTTTTAAAAAAAATTATGTGTAGGTTGATTATTTTAGCTATGAATTTTATTGCGGATAGTAAAGGAGACATTTCAAAATATTTACTTAAAGTACCTGTAACAATCAAATCTCAAATAATTATGCTGAGTGAAAGAAGCCAGATAAAAAGAATATATTACTATATGATTCCATTTCTATAAATTTTTTAAAATGCAAAGTAATTTATAGTAACAAAAAACTATATCAATGATTGCCTGGGAATGGGGGCTGGTATAGGGAATGGCAAGGAACACTGGAAACTTTTGGGGGATGGACATGTATTTCAATCTTGACTATGGTGATGGTTTTATAAATGCATGCATATATTGAAAGTTTCCAAATTTGTACACCTCAAATATGCACACTGTATCGTATATCAACTATACCTCAAAAAAGATGGTAAAAAGAAAAAAAAAAGGGGTGTGTGTGTGTTAAGTCTGATACAGTTGAGGCCAACTGCTATAGGGCAATTGTGCAATGATGGGACATTTGCACTGAGGCATTTCCAAATGTCAGTATCTGTAGGATCTGTGGCTATTTCTCCTAGTGTGGTTCAAGTCTCCAGATTAAGATCCTCTAATCTCCCTCCTGGAGGATGTGAACCTGATTGCCAACATTCTTGGGACTAAGCAGGGGAAGGGTGAGGGGGTCTCACCATTTAATGCACAGACTTTTATTTACTCCCCTATTTTCAAGCCATCCCCTCACTCACTGTCTTCTCTGCCTGCTATCCCCAGCCTCCCTTACTGTTGTTAATATTTACAGGTACCCTCCTCCAGGAATATAGGTCTCTCACATGTTTGAATAGAGCACCCATAAAAATAGAAGAATGTTTTGCAATCGTTTATTTAGATGAACTCTTGGATGATAGAATCTATTGGTTACTAAGTGAAAGCAGGACAGACTTTTGGGGTAGGGCATGGCATTTTAATCTTTTGTGGAAGTTGGTAATAAAATGACTCATTCTTCCTCAGACCATCCCTTGTTGCTACTTCCAGAGAAAACACCAGATAGGTTGTGGCAATTCAGATGTTCTCACACCAGGAAATCAGCAACCACAGGGCAGGGGCCTAAAACAGATTTAGGTCACATAGAGCCTACATTGCTGGTGGGACTTTGAGGTCTGTATAGAAAGGGGCAGAACTGAGATTATCATGGGGATTGTGAGCATCTGGGGATCAACCTGAAGGCAGTATTTTCTCAGTGCTTCTGGCAGTGCTTCCCCATCTTCGGGAAGGCAGCAGTGCTCCTGCCCTTGGGATAGTAGTTGCCTATTGTTAAGCACTTACTCTGTGCCAAGCACTGTGCTGAGCACTTTCCATAAATTATTTCAGTGATTTCTCAATAACCCCATTGTTTTTTACTTCCATTTCACAGATGAGGCAACTGAGACTTTAATAACTTAGCTAACATGCTCCAAAACTGCTGAGCTAGGAAGTGTCAGAGACAGAATCATATCCATGCAGATAGACTCCAGAGCTGGTGATTTGATCTGAATGCAAATACAATTCCCTTAAGGACTCCAGCTCTGAGACTTTTAAGTAGAACTTGGAGATTATGGGAAAACTCCTCTGGGGCTATTCCTGCTAGGGTTGTGTGAGGAATGCAGGTGCACGCAGGCCACAGTGAAGTGGGACACCACCTGGTGTTCTGCCTGAAATACCAAGTATGGAGGGCACTGTTCTCAAAGGATCATCATGTCAACCCCTTCATGGACTTGCTGTCAGGAGACATAAGTTTAAGTCCCCACTCTGCTATAATCTTATTGCATGACCTTGAGGGGCTATTAATCCCTCACTGGACACTGGGCCTCAGTATTCACCTCTCTTAAAGGGGAAGATTCAATTGCATAAGTCTAAAGTTCTCTCAACTTTGAAATGCTAGGATTCCATATGTAATCCCTCTCAGGAGTATTTGAATACATGAAATGAACACTCTTTTGCTGCTTTCTCAAAGAAGTATTTTTGCAGTTCAGTAGTCTTCTCCCAATGCTCTGAACTCATCCGTCTTGAAGAACAGTTTACCCAAGGGTAGCCCTTCCTGTGCCAAAAAGGGTTAAAGAGCACTCCTTACTCTGCTCTGGGCAGAGGGGTTGGAGGACTTAATCACGTTTCAACTCTGCTAGCCGCTGTGACTCACTGTTGCGCTGCAATCATGAAAGCACGCAGGGACAGGGGAAATGACATCCACGCCAGCAGCTGCAGGCCTCTCCTGCCCAAGTCACTACGAATTCTTCATTCTTATTTTAGATCCAAGCTTCTCTGAGTTCACTTTTGGACTGGAAATAGAAGCATTATTGGAGAAGAGGCAGAACAGAAATTATTCATCAGTGGGAGAGAGCACAGTCCTTTAAGAGAAGTTGGAATTAAATGTGGAATCCCTGAGCCTTGAGCCTGTGTCTAAACAAGCGCTGGTCTCCCTTCTTTCCTTCCCTCCCACCTATGTGCTCCACCTCCACCCCCCTCTTTTACCAGGAATCTCAGGCAGGAAAAGTGAGGCCCACAGAAGGGATTGTCCCTGAGGACATGCAATAAGGGTGTGGTGGATGGGGGCAGCTAGAACAATGTCCTCCACAAAGTGTCTGTGAGGGATAGGATAGTATGTTTTCAGATTCCCCAATCAGATTGCATACTTCAATCTCTCAGCTGTCATTCTGAGGGAAACCTGGAACTTAAATTTTAGCTTTCTCTCCATCTCTGTTGCCAACAGATCTGTTCTGCCTCTGGATTTATTAGTCCCTTGCTGCTTTGTCCTGGTGTTACTCCTTTCACTTGCCTCACTTTCCCACATGTGTTCACCTTTACGCCTTAAGAATTATAAAACAAGCAAATAAAAACCTCCTCCCCTCACTTAACCCATCATTCCTTTTTTCTCTCCCATCTTGCAAATTTTCTGAATGTGTGTGTTTATCCCTGCTGCCTTTTCCACTTTCTCAACTCCCAGTTATCTCTGACTCAACAGGGCAATGAACTACCCTTGTGATCCCCTATGACCTTCTCATCACCCAATCCCAAGGCCTTTTTTCAGTCCTCATCCAATTTAACCTCTTGGCAACATGCGGCATGCCACCAGCTGCTCCATCTTCCAGGACTCTCTCCTCTTGGCTGCTGTGACTTATCTCTTTACTATTCTGTCATCTTCTTTGTTCCCCCTTGTCAATGTCTCTTTCCTGACCTGCATACCATCCATGTCAGTGTGTACCCATGTATTCATAGGCATTTGTTCCCTGTCTTCTTCCCAAGAAGATTTAAATAGGTGGCAGAAACATACACTACACTAGGGTAATAAAATAGAGGTTGAGATGCAAGTGGCGGGGAATTAAGAGCAAATTGTAGCTATAATGAATGAAGAATGCAAAAGCTTATTCCAAAAGGTACTAAAAATCATTAGTCCAGGGCGGCGCCTGTGGCTCAAGGAGTAGGGAGTTGGCCCCATATAGCAGAGGTGGTGGGTTCAAACCCAGCCTCTGCCAAAAACTGAAAAAAAAAAAAAAAAAATCATTAGTCTACCTCTCAAACCTTGTGCTGTCACTCTCCCATCAAAAAGACCTCACTGATGGTACCTCCTTGCCCACCACCTTATTTAGACCTTGAGAGTCTAATCCCAAGTAGCTTTTCCAGCTCACTTCCTGTTTCTGGCCCTTGATAGAAGCTGATCCCTCTTTTTAGAATATTCTCCTGTACTCTTTCCTCTTCCTCATTTTGCCCACTTGAAAAATACCTACTTAGTTTTTAAGACAGTTTCTACATCCTCTCTTCTGTGAGGCTTTCCCAGATTCCTCTCTGATCATTCATCACCCCTTTATGGCAGCAAAGGGACTGTCAGTTTCTGCATCAGGATAATGGGAAATGGGAATGATAATAGAACCCTGCTTCACTGTATCAAATGGGATACACATGCAAAGCGCTTAGCACAGCTCCTGGCATATTGCAAGTATTTACTGAATGTTGACAATGAACCATTTTACCTCTTTCTAAATGGACAGGATGATGGTCAAGGAGACTAATATATTTTCGTAAGTTAATTAATATCTAATGATTATGTTTAGAATAAGCCCCCCTTTCCTCTAGCTTGGGCCACAGGCTGTTATTTCCCTGCCCAAATAGTCTCTCCAATGTTGTTCTTCCTCAATCCCTGGCTGTTTCCCTCTGGAAAATTCTTCCTACCTTGAATGTTGATTCCCTCAGGTTTAGACACTACTCGCTGATATAGTTGTATTGGTACACATGTGAGTATAGGTGCTGCCCTTCACTGCCTTTAGCTCTAATCCTGTTGCTTTGGTCTTACTGAAGTCATTGTCTCCATAGTTTGCTGCTAGAACAGTCTGCTCTCAGCTTGCACCAGGATTGCCAAATGGATTCAGAAGTCAGGGAGAAGGTGTCCCAGTTCCAGTAGCCAGAGGGTACTGGGGCCACCAGCCCAGCCCAGGCATTTACTGGTCCCCAGTGCCAGGAGAACCTGGGTGACTGGGTGACCTCTAGTAAGGTTCTCATGTCATAGCAGCCATGGGTATATTCCTGATGGCTACCTCCTCATCAGCCTTCTGCCTGCCAGTGCTCCGAATGCATATGTGTGTAGGCCCGCGTGTCTCTCTGTGTGTAACTCAAGGACTCTGACGGATTCAGGGTCCTTGTGCGATTTTTCAAGATGTCACTTGTCAGCCAAGAAAAGTCCTTGGACTGGAGTTAGAGGCCCAATGTCAAAGTCATTCAGCAGCATGTTTTTAACCAGGGGCTGAGGAAATCTCATAATATACCAAAACTAAGGCATAGCTGGTATTATCCAAAGTGAGAAGAGGTTGAAGAAAGCCAAAAAGCTCACACAAAGTTACGCAGCTTGTCAGTGGGACTTATGTGACAACCCAGGTTTGCCAAACCCCGAATGCAGGTTCTTTTGTCTATGCCAGAGGGGGCAGCCTGCAGAGGCAGCACAAGCTAGCTGCTTGCAGCTGGGTCTGGTCTAGTCCATACGGTGTTTTAAAGAAATTCAAGAGTTGATAAAATTGAAAATCAGGACATTGCACATTAAAAGTCAGTATTTTGTGCTTCTGTTGAAAAATGGGAAAATTCTTTTTGAGAACTGGGAAGATGGGGCTGCATGTCCTTGGCCACCATTGGCCAGTTGCCCTTCCACTGGGGGACATACCACTGATTCTACCTGCTCTCCTCATCCTGGTCACCCACATTTGTGAACACCTTCCCCGAGGACCCAACCTACTGTGTTCAACTATGTGGGGGCTAAGTCATGCTCAACAAACTCACCAGCAGTTAAATTTCCTAAATATGATACTGCAATCTAATCAAATTTTATTTGTGCCACGAGTGGACTGCCAAAGGTGTGAGATTTTTTGGTCCATATTGGTGAAGCTTGTATTCCAGATGAGGCTCTTCAAGCAGACCCTCTAAGTGGGATCAGATGGTCTGTGCTAGGCATTGTTCTAAGTGGCTTAACTGTCACAAATACCTCATGCATGAGGTAGCTACTAATACCCCCATTTCAGGAGTGCATAAACAAGCGCAGAAAGGTGAAACAACTTGCTGTGTGTCACACAACCAGGAAATGGTAGGATTGGGATGGGAACCCAGGCAGTCAGGCTCCAGAGAACATTCTTTTACGTACCCTGATCTGCCCCCTGGCCACATAAGACTTCCCTGAGTCTGTCTTCTCATTTGTGAAGGGCAGTAATCCCTGTCTCCTAGGGAGCACATGAGAGAAGGCACGTGAAAGCAGTTGGCGAAGTGCGATATGCTCCATAAATGTTAGCTGTTGCTGGCAATTATTATAACCTGCAGGTCAGGAGTCTCGCTAGAGGCCTGTGGCTAAGGTGATTTAGCCTGTCAGTCTCTTTCCAATTGTGGTTCTGGGGCCACAAGACAGGGTGGGGATGTTATTAGCACCGATTCTTGAAATTCCAACATGTTGTGAACAAGGAATCAATTACAGGCTACTGGGTGGCAGCTGAGATGTGGGGGTTGGTTTTCAATAAAGACAAGTTTATTCTGGTACTATTTCCTCCACCATGGAGTCAAGCCCACCCAGAGTCCCTGCTCCTTCATGGGAGGTCTAGGCTTACCCTCTGCTGGGAAGAACAGGTGGGTTTTCACACCCTCCCTGAGCATTTCCCAGGGCATCCATGGACAGGTGTGCAGTGTGTGGACTGCACACAGATACCAGGCAAGTGAACAAGAGGGTGCTGAAATTCAGCACAGGCTCTGTTCACAAGCTGTGTGCCTTGGTGTGGACTGCAGAAAGAAGAGAGCCTTACTCTTTGTACAAAGGTGCTGTGTGCCTCTGGTGTGTCTGCTCAATTGACCTGCCCAAAGTGGGCTCCATTTTCAGTTCATAGAAAGGCTCCACATGGGCTAGTGGAGGCCCTGATCATGTACCCTAAAGAGGTAGACAGAAGACTACTTGCGGACTAGGAATACAGCCCCTGCCTCCAGCTCCCCATGATCCTCAGCCAGGCCTATGCTCTCCCTGCAGGTTCACAGTCCTCTGTCCATATTCACCATGACTCTGTACCATTTGTCCCCTCTTCCTCAGGTGATCCAAGACATGTGGCCCAGGGCCAGCTCCTAAGATCCAACACTGGAGCAGCCCCATGTGTTTCTCCCTTGGCCTCTGTCCTGGGCTGCCACAGAGTCAAGCTTGTGGTAGCCTCTAGAACCCTTGCCTTACTGCCTATACCTAACAGTTTGCCAGCTGTAGCCTAGGGCATTCTCCTAAACCCTGAGCAAAGTTACAGATTCTTGGCTGTGAATAAGCTGCCTGACCAGATTTCCAAGTGCCACTCGGGTGCTACTGCCAGCCACCACATTCTACCCACCTGTGAGCCTAACCTGCTTCGCCCCCACTGTTGACTGCTTGCTTCTGTTGGGTCTGGAGATTGTTCATGATGGTGACACCCAGTCTCATCTGCCTGCCTGAGCATCTGGGATCAGGCTGGGCCAGCATGTCACTGTCCTTAGTACCTGTTCCACCCCAGGGGTGAAATTGGGCTGTTCAGACCCTCCTGTCTTGTGACTGGACTGTCACCATCATGCTCAGGAGAGGCCAGGGCAATGACACATTGAACATGGTTATTTACCTGTGTCTTCCCAGTACTGTAAGGGACAGGCACACACAGTGCCAGAACATAGAATGTGTTCCAGATGTAGTTAACTGAGCCTTTCTGGCTGTCACTCTCACAGCCATTTTTATCTGGAAGGTGATTCAGAATTTCTGCTGGTCAGGTGGTGGTGGTTGGAGGGAGTTTAAAAATCCCCCACCCCCTACTGAGATGCACATATGCCCTCTTAGAGGCATCCCCTCTTGGGATCACTACAGGCGGTGTCTTTGTTGACGTTAGCTCAGACGTGACAAGCTCTAGCTGTGAAGGAGGCCAGGCTCCTCTGCTCCTGACGTACTTTCTGGGCCATCTCTAGTGTTTGCCTTTACTCCTATCAGCCTGACTGCCTGCCTTGGCTCAGTAGATGGTTTTGAGGGATGGAGGTAGGTGTACCCCAAACTTGCTACAGCCTGGGCAGGCTCTGAAGCCCCTAAGATTGACCTGACCTCCCTCCAAGCATCACTTTTCTCTTCCTTCAGACAGCCTTTCTGGTGACCCCCAGGCCAATGCTCCTGGGAAGGTGCCCCATTCCTCCTTGACAGGGGCTGGGGGAGGTGGCCTGAGCAGCTCTGACACCACTCTCTAGCCCAGGAGTGCCAGGTGCTGGTCCTGGGACACAGTGTCAAGCTTGGGGGTGTCAGAGGCATCAGCTCTAACACCTTCTAGGTCCTCCCCTTATCCCCAGGGACAGACAGGAGAGGACTCCTTATCCCTGTTAATACACGGGTCTGGAAATAACAGGGCACATAAAAGGGCCAAGCCAGAGGGGAAGCCAGAAATCCCACTCCCGGGCGCCTCTCCTTTCCAAGTCTTTGGAAGAACCACTTGCAGGTTTTCCAGGCAGCTGGGCTCCCTCGGGTGACCTCAGCCATCAGAGCTTGTGCAAGTCTCCCAGCTCCCTCCCACACCCGCACCCCACCAGTCCAGCGGGTCCTGACTCATTCCCACGTGATTGAGCAACCTGCTTTTGGAGACTGACCTTGGGAAGAGCAGCATGAGGCCCTTCTCAAAGCTAACTGAGGACAGCAAGCATCCACAGCATCTGTGCAGGCCTCAGCCATGTGGTGTTTGGGCACAGTAGGAGATCATGGACTATGCTGCTTTTGTCCCTTATCTGTTCCCCTTCTTAGTCTCTGGAACCCAGAACCTGGCCAGTATGCAGCTGGCTCTCACTCCCCAGCAATCAGATCTTCTACTTAGGTGTCGCCACGCAGACATCTGTTCACTTCTCTCCTCTGCTCCCTAACTAGACCAGCTTCCTCCGCTTGTCCCATATTTCCTAGTGTGATACAGAGGGGACAAGCAGAGGATGGTCTAGTTGGGGACCACCTGGTCCCCTCTGTGACCCTCTGGTCCCCAAAAGGCCTGCCTCTCCATTTAGGTCCTCTCTTCCCGCCCCAAACCCCTCCGCAGGTGTACACCGTTTTTGGCATCCTGATTTATTTCCTTAACAGGTAGCTGTTAGGTTGAATGAAACTAAGTCACCCTACTTGGAGAAGAAAATCATTACTGTATACTATTTTTCCCAGTAGCATCTATATCCCCCAACTATAGGAAGAACTAAAAAAGGTTTATAGTGGTAGGATTCCAGACGTTAGCCATGTGTCTGTGGGAGAAATTTTGCACTGAGAGGGTTTGCCCTGGTCACTACCAAATCATGCTGGGTAGCAAGGGGCACAGGTTGCCTAAGAGTGACTCATCCTTCTCTCCCCTTGGTTTCCATCTCTCTCAGGTTCCAAAACCCTGAGTAATGGCAATGCATGTTTTAAAAGGGGGCACTTCTGCAATATTGGCCAATGTGTTTGAGGTCTGATGAAATTTTCGGTACGTGTCTTCATTTATTGAAATTGGTGTATCTTGGATGCTTGCCCTCAATCTGATTTTTTAGCAGATTGTGGGTGAGAAAGAGAAAAGAACGGGAAAGACAACAATTTTCTGTAACCGTAATAATAAAATTTTGACTTGAAATTGACCAGGAGAGAGTTAGAAAACCCCTTATGTGAATGCTCATATCAATGTCCCAGAGAAACTGGATAAATTCCTGTAAACAAACTTCATTATTACTTTGTGGTGAGCTGTGAATGCAACACAGCTGCAGACAGAAAAACTTGGAATGTTGCTCTGGACTGGTTGATACATGCTTATGATCTGAACACACATATCTAACCACATTGCACAGAAAAGCTATAGGATTACTAATACGTATTATAACTATCCTGCTTCTATCTTATTTTGGGGGAAAAAAAACTGGACTTTGCCAGGGGATGACTTATACTGTGAGATTCCTGAATGTGATTTGACTATGTACAACAGCTGGGATGCCCGAAGGCAGGAGGGGGCCCAGCACCTGCACGCAACAGCACCCTTGAATGCCTGCCCAGGATCTCAGCTCAGCCTGTGCAGCCGGCTGTCAGTTCAGGTTTTTGTCTACATTTGTGATTCATTGCTCAGAAAGTCAGGGAATACTATGAAAGACACACAGGAGCCTGGAAATCTCTCAGCTTAAACTACTGGGACTGCAGTTGTCTAATTGTCGGGCCCAGTGTATTTTCTAGGCCATTTTTGATGTTTGGTTTGAAATCTGAGAGGTGGTTAGTATGGTGGCTATATAGGGAAAAAAGTACTCTTTTTTGATAAATTCTCAGGACTTCACTTATGTCACTAGATGTGTGGGTTTGTCCTACACCAATGAATTCCCCAGTTTGTCCTACACCAATGAATTCCCCAGCTCTCCATGATACCAGCTGAGTGTCTTATAGTTTAACTCAGTTCTGATATTATCTGGAGTTAGTGCAGATCCTACAGGTTAAGGGCTCAGTCCTACAAAACTGCCTCCCACTTCATTTGCCAATCAAAAGTAGGATGTCCCCAGGTTATTCACACAGCTGTTTGGCTTGGCTATAAATCAGGAGTTCCCATGGTTTTATAATTTGCTATGAAGGCTCACAAAATCAGGGAAGACTTACATTTACTGGTTTATTATTGAGGATATGAAAAAGGATACAGCTGAACAGCCAGATGAAGATATCTGGAAGGGTCTTGAGCACATAGGAGCTGCTTCTGTCCTTGATGAGTTGGGACGTACCACCCTTCTGGTATGTGAGTATGTTCCCTATCCCAGAAACTCTCTGAACCCTGTACTTCAGAGATTTTTATGCGGGCTTTATCATAGAAGCACAAGCTATTATCAACTCAATCTCTAGCCCCTCTCCTCTTCCTGGATGAGGATGAGGGTCAGGGTGTGGGTGAAAATTCCAAACTTCTTTCTAATCATGGCTTGGTCTTTCTGGTGACCAGCCTTCATCTCGAAGCTATGAAGAGCCCATCAAGTGTTGCTTTGTTAGAACAAAGGATGTTCTTATTGCCTATGAAATTCCAAGAGATTGAGTCCATGGCTTTCATCTCTAGGTTGCCCATGGTGTAAGCAGCTGCTAAAAATCCAGCCATAACAACTGTGTTCCAGGCAGGATACAGGAAGAAGTGGAGAAAAATAAAAAGAGACATGTAATCTCTAGGTGCCTGTGCCTCTTTAGGGAACCCCCGCAAACAGCTTCTACTTACATCACCTTAGTTAAAATAATGTCACATGGCCACACAGTTTTAAAGGAAGCTGAAAAACATACCACTCCTAGCAAAATTGGAGTTGTATTACTCAGGAAAGAAAGGAGAGTAGTGCTGGTTAGGTAGGCAACCAGTCAATAGTTTGTGTCTAGTTATACATCACACAAGAAGTTTGTGCTTTTGGTAGTCTTTTTTCTTTTCTTTTTTAAATCTTGGATTAATATAACGATACATATGATTGGGTTACATTGTTTGCATTTGTTAAGTAGCATCCGAGTTATAGTTGAGTCCTTCGCCCAGGAGGTGTGCCATATACCCCTACATTGTACCTGTTAGATGGGAGCTCACTGAGCCCCCTTTTTCCTTCCCCCCCCCCAACTTGAATTGTGTTTTTCTCTCATGTAGGCCTATAGCTGTTAATCTGCTAGTTTCAAACTAGTATCAAGTACATAGGGTGCTTTAACTCCATCCGGGTAAATACAAAATATGTAAAGTCTCCATCTTTTTATGGCTGAATAATATTCCACAGTATACATATACCATAGTTTATTAATCTATCCATGGGTTGATGGACACTTGGCTTGCTACCACATCTTTGTGATCATGAATTGAGCTGCTATAAACATTTGAGTGCAAATGTCCTATGATAAAATGATTTTTTTCTTTTGGGTAGATACTTAGTAATGGGATTGTGAGAACAAATGGAAGATCTACTTTTAACTCTACTTTCTCCATACTTCTTTCCAAAAAGGCTGTACTAGTTTGGAATCCCAACAGCGGGTAAGTGTTCCCTTCTCTCCACAGTTTTTGAGTAGTCTCGATTGGCTATTTTTATATGCTGAGGATTTTGGGAGGTGAAAAGTATGTGTTTATACACAAACTTCATTGAGGAAACCTTAATCAGGTTTAGAAATTACTATGGCTCTTTAATACCTTTAAGAATTCCTTTGATAACTGATTTAATCTGTGCAGTTAGCTATACAAACAATGGCAGAGGGGACTTTTGGTTTAAAATGACATCTGGTTAACGGCTTTTATTTAATACAGTGTCTCTCAACTTCTCAGTGCAGTATCTAAACATGGCAAGGAGCAGTGAGAGGAAATGTTATAACTACCATAAAAACCAAATCTAAAGGACTGTATATACCCAGAATTTCAGAGGAATCTTTAACATAGAAGAATGATGGTTAAAACAAATCCTCAACTCATTTGGTTCATGAAAGAGAACTTACCTGAGGAGCATAAGACCCTTCAGACCTCCTAGTATTTACCTCTTCATTCAAAGACTGCCTGTCCCTCTCCTGTGGGGACCTGTGTGGTAATTGATATTGAGTCCCCTCCCCTCTTTCTGCATTTGTTTAAAGACAGCAGCAATTGCCTAGGAGTTAAATAGGCAGAAAGCCATGGAGTGGTGGTGGTGGTGGTGGTGTATGTGTGTCTGTGAGGGATTGCGCCAGGGTGAGGGACTGTCTGCAGTAGTACCTACATCCTGGGTCATATTAATATAATTCCTGCAAGTATAGAGCTGCTAGAGTAGGTATTTAGAGAAAGGGCTCTGCTGGAATCAGTTGGTACTGCAGGTTTTTGACAATCACATTGGTTCTAAGTTATCAGATGCACAGGTGAAATAAATGAAAAACCACAAGAAGGCAGAACTGGATTGGCTGTTATATACTCCCACTTAACTCTTCAGCTATGGAGCTGGTAATAGAGTTTGACTTTCACACAAATGGAAATGAAGCTGGCGAAAATCCATCCACTCCCATTATTTGTTGTCTAATACTGAGTTAGATAGCATTTACTTTTTAAAATGACTTAAATATGACTGAGACAGTGTAGCATTGATATTTCAGAGCAAGACTATCTAGGTTCAAGTCCTGGATCCACCATTTGCAGCTCTGTGACCTTGGGCAAGTTACCTACCTCCAGTGGCTCAGCATTCACATCTGTAAAATGAGGTTAATAATTCTTACTTCATAGAGCTGTTATGAGGATTACATGAGTCAGTATATGAGACATTCTTGGAACAGAACACAGTGAGTGCTCTATAAATGAAAACTATATTATGATGATAAAAATTACAATTAAAGAAGTCATTAAAAAAAGAAAAATAATTTAATATGGAACCTGTAAATAAATTATAAAAACAAAGTAAAGGAAACAGTAGACTGCAGCCTTCAAAAGAAAATTTTAGGAGGCTGTTTGATATACTCAGTACAATAAAAAATGTGGTCTTTATGAAATAGGATAGAAACACACAAAAAGATAAAAGAATGAGATGGCAAAATCTAGAAATGGATATTGAACCAATAAAGAACAGAACCAATAACATAGAAAATAAAAGTGGAACTATATAAAGAACACACTTGAAAAATTCTCACAGAACAGAGGAAAAGGAAAAAAATCATGTTAGAGAATATAATAGATACAATAGATACAGAAAATAGAAAATTGGGACAGAGCTTATAAATAATTATAAATAAATAATTGGGGAAAAAAATCCCAGAACAAATGAGACAGAAGTAATACACTACTATGGATGAAAAGAATATTTTTAGACTGTCAGAAAGAGCTTTGCCTGTTGATTAAAAATAATTTGCTTCTTCCATTTCAAATCAATGAAAAGAGACTCACATTTAGACATACATAGGCAAAATGTGTAAAGCATCCAGGTAAGCTTAAAAATTAGATCTAGTATATATATATATCTCCTCTGTACTACTCAATGCTAAGAAGAGACAAAAGCATAATTATTCACCAAAGGTATTATTATCTACCTGGAAATGTGACAGAATGATAGCAAATAATTTCCATAATTAATAAGCAAGTTCAATATCATGATCAGCTTAAAACTAATATACAGGGCCTGTATGGTGGCTCTCATGCCTGTAATCCTAGGACTCTGGGAGGCTGAGGAGGATGGATCCCCTGAGCTCAGGACTCCCAGACCAGCTTGAGAAAGAGTGAGATCCCATCTCTACTAAAAATAGAAAAACTAGCTGCTCATTGTGGTAGGTGCCTGTAGTTCCAGTCTCTTGTGAAGTAGAGGCAAGAGGATCTCTTGAGCTCAAGATTTGGAAGTTGCTGTGAGCTATGATGATGCCACAGCACTCTACCCAGGGCAAGAGAGTGAGACTCTGTCTCAAAAAAACAAAAAACAAAATAACCCCCCCAAAAAACTAATACACAAAAAGAACAGTTTTTTTTATTTCCCACCAAATGTTTACCAGGATGAATCCTGTCTCTCAGTCACCTAATAGACTTTTGATAGACCCATAGAGATAAGGCACAGGGCCTGGAGTCCAGGGTCCACCACGAGGAAACATGATGAGCCCTTCTCCCTTTAGGGCTCATCCTACAATAATTGAGACCCCCAAAGGGATGTCTGCACTGCAAGAGAAGGTTGAACCAGAAGTATAAATAGGCCTTCAGAGTGATTGTAGTCAGCTCTAATTATTCAATCTCTGAAACTGTATTAAAGGGATCACAGGTTACTAGTACTTCTAGGAACATGACAGAAGTAATGTAAATTTACTCTGGAAAAAGGTTTAATTCAGCAGGAAGATATAACAACAATAATATAAAATATTTTAAGCCGAATAATAATAATAACAATACCATATAACCAAACTTGTGAGGTTAAAATAAAACTGTGCCTAGAGGGAAATATGTATATATAAGATATATATATGAAGATTTATACATTATATATTGAATAATATATGATAAATGTATAATATATAAATTAATTAATGTACTATATAAGCAAGACCAATACAGAATAAATTAGCTAGCAATATCAAGATTTATTACAAAACTATAGTAATTAAGACTTTGTGGTAGATAGATGGGAAGATGGCGGCCGAGTAACAGCTTCCCTGCAACTGGGCATGGTGAGTCCGGGGAGATAAGACTCCAGGCATCGCTGGCTGGTGGGATCTGCCTATAATCATCCCTTTGAGGATACAGGGAGACAGCAAGGGACTTCTGGACTTCAAGAGGAAGACAAAAACAGTGGAAAACTGACAAGGGATTGCGTGTGTTCGATCAACCTAATCCTGCTGGCAGCCGTAAGTACAAGCACCAGTGAGACTGCAAACCAGAAAGGCCTTCCCTGTGAACTGTTTCGGTATTTTTGGAATTGGCATCAGTTGAACTGCCTTGGGGAGAGCTTGAGCAGGAGTGCGGAGAACTTTGGGCATTGTCTAGGGCCCCAGACTGAGCTGCTGAGCAGGAAAGAGCTAATAGTGTTTGGCCCTGGTCTGCAGGGAGCCATTGTGAGAGAACTTCCCTGGCAAGCACTGCCCTCAGGGTTGCAGAGCAAGGATCCGGTGGGAGCTAGTAACCTAGTGACTGAGCAGCCTAAAAGCGGGGACTGAGCTGCCTCATAGCCTTAATCCTCAGGGGCAGAGTGAGACCAGTTTTGGCACACTGGAGCCTCGGGCTGTTGCCCTGGGTAGAGTGCCATGGTGTTACAGCTCATAGCAACCTCAAACTCCAGGGCTCGGCACCACCCAGACCTCCATAAGAGCTGTGCTGCGACTCCCATCCTGCGACCGGCGCCTGCCGGGCCTCCGCAGGCCCTGATCAGGAAATGCGGGAGCCGCATAAACCTGCATCCTCCCTCCTTCACCCTCCCTGCCTCCACACTGGCCAGCTAGTATGGCCAGGGACTCTGGTAGCCGTGTGCCCTCCAGAGCCCTCCCTGCCTCTGTGCAGAGCCTGGCTCCTGGCCAGAGACTGCTAGAGCCTTGGGCTTTCTGTGCCAAAGTCCCTGGGTACGAGGCACTACAGAACCGTGCGAACCACCTCCTGCCCTGTCGCTGGATCCAGGTGTGTCACACTCTGGAGCTGCTACCACAACCAGAACTCCCTGGCTGGGGCAGCCCCAGAGTAACTATACAGGGTCACTCCCTACAAAGATCCAGAAACAATAGAGTCATCCTGCTGGGGTCTAATCTTGGAGAGACACCTCTCCAACTCTGACGATGGTCAGAGGCAATGGTGAAATACAATCATGAAGTGAAATCAACAGAAAAACTCTGGCAATACGAATGATCAGAGAAGATCAACTCCCCCAAAAATCAATGGGCCCACACACGAGATCCCATGCACAAATAGCTGAGATGTCAGAAATCGAATTCAGAATCTGGATAGCAAATAAGATTGAACTAGAATTCCAAGCAGTAACCCAAAAGATTCTCAAGAATGCAATAAATTCAAAGACTAAATGACCAAAGACTTTGACACATTGAGACAAGAAGTTGCAGCCCTCAAAGACCTGAGAAATGCAGTAGAATCCCTCAGTAACAGAATGGACCAAGCAGAAGAAAGAATTTCTGACATTGAAGACAAAGCTTTCAAACACTCCCAAACTCTCAAAGAGGAGGAGAAATGGAGGGCAAAAACAGATCACTCTCCCAGAGACCTCTGGGATAATTCGAAGAAAAACAATATTCGTCTTATAGGGATCCCCGAATGTGACAAAGTGGCTTCACAAGGCACAGAGTCTCTTCTCCATGAGATTATGAAGGAGAACTTTCCAGACATGCCAAGGGATTCCGAAATTCAGATAGCAGACAGTTTCAGAATTCCAGCACGACTCAACCCAAATAAGACATCCCTCAGATACATCATAATCAATTTCACTAAAGTTAATATGAAGGAGAAAATTCTGAAAGCAGCCAGATGAAAGAAAACCATCACCTACAAGGGCAAGAATATTAGAATAACTGCAGATCTCTCTGCTGAAACCTTTCAAGCTAG
>CAUYPK010076185.1:0-61770 GCA_963574355.1 Loris lydekkerianus
TTGTTTCATCAATTAGTAGGCTAGGTTTTTTTTTTTTTTTTTTTTTTTTTTTGTTTTTGGTTTTTATTTATATTTTATGAGACATTTAAAAAATGAACTTTAATGATTTGTATTTCTGTTTCAAATTTCATTTTAATTTGGGGGACAACTTAAATTTAAAACAAAAAAAAAAAAAATAAAATTATATGATTTAAAACACACCTAAAATATAAAAAAAAACCAACCCAAAAAAAAAAAAAAAAAAAAAAAAAAAAGAAGAAGAAGAAGGAAAAAAAAATCAGCTTTGAGTCCCTAAATGAATCAACCCTGGAGCTGCAAGTTAAGGCAAGCCACATTGAAGAGAAGCTAAAATTCCTACCTCAGAGTAAACAAAACTAAACATAGAGACCTCTACTTAGGAGATATCTATTATTCTGAGTCACAGACTCAAGTGGGGTGAGAGGTGGGAGAGAGCTGATGGAGCGCGACCCACTAATTCTGGCGCTGAGCCTCCCACCGCTCAGAGAGAAGTGTGTGGGCTGAGGTTGCACAGAGAGGCACAGCAGAGGAGGAAGCTGGCAATGCTCCCACCCCCACCCCCCAGGCAGTCTGGCTGGTTAGAGGGTGGGAAGGAGAAAGCAGCAAAAACCCCATCCAGAAAAAAGAAAATCATGACTAGCAATGTCTTTTGCCTACCAGAATCACCCTTTTTGCTATCAAGAGTTTTGCTCCTTAAGGGCAAAGCAGGTAATGCAAATGAGTTGAGCAGTCAGTTCAAAGAATGAGAGACTAAGTTCCTAACCTAAAACCCTTCAAACAAAGTTTTTTTTTCTCTCTCTCTCTCTCTTAAATAACCGTACCACCAGAGCCACTGCTAGCTTGTCTGGCACTTTTGTGCGGGTTAGCAAAAGACATCCCTTCCTCTGTATCTTTAGCAGGTATGCGTCAGATACTGTCTTAATAAATATCCAAGTGAGTGGCACCCTCATGATACACTGTGCCTTTGTGCAGTGCACAGCCTGTGCAACCGTACCCAGTGATATGCAGAAGAGTTCCCCAGGCTCCTTACCTCTGAACTGATGCCCAAGGTGGACACCAAGCAAGCTTGGGTTTTGGCACTTTCTGCCAAGATACTGACACAGCTTATACCCTCACTACACGGAAAATTCTGTTTGTCACTTCTTCAGGAAGTTCTTCTCTAAATAGTATCCTCATTACCTTTTGGTTATCTCCTAACCCCTGTTCCTAACTTGTTTTTCTTATCTTCTTATTGTTTTTGTTTTTTAACCATTTGACAAGTTATAGATGTGTTTATGCTTCTCTCCAGCTGATGCCAGCTTCAGGAGAACAGGGGGGGTTGTCTGTTCTGTTCGCTACTGTACCTCCCTCTCTAGTGAATAAGCTTTTGTCAGGAAAGGACAAAAATGTAAAGATTTTAGGTGCTGCAGACCATAAAGCTTCTGTCACAAGGATTTACCTCCACAACTAAAACAAAAACAGCCATAGATAATATATAAATAAATGAGTGTGAGTATGTGCCAATAAAACTTTATTTAGAAAAGCAAGTGGTGGGCCAAATAGTTTAATAGACTCCTACCCTAGAATAGTGTGTCTCAGACTCTAATGTGCACACAAATCATGTGGGGGTCTTATAAAATGCAGATTCTGAATCTGTAGGTTGTAGTGGGGCCTGAGACACTGCAAGCTCTCAGGGGATGTTTGTGCCACAGATCCAAGGACCAAATTGAGCAGGGAACACACGGCACAGTACCTGGCATACAGTAGAAGCTCAATCGTACCATGGTGCCTTAGCTCACAGCAACCTCAAACTCTTGGGATTAAGTGATTCTCTTGCCTCAGCCTCCCAAGTAGATGGAACTACAGGCACCTAACACAATGCCCAGCTATATTTAGAGACAGGGTCTCACTCTGGCTCAGGCTAGTCTCAAATGCCTGAGCTCAAGCTATCCACCCACCTCGGCCTCCAAAAGTGCTAGGATTACAGGCGTGAGCCACCGCACCCAGCCCTTTATTGCTATATTTTAAACACGGCACCTTTCTTTTGTGGACATTATCTATTGCTCAGATTTAATCTATCGTTTTTCTGATGGAGTGATAGATAGATGAATGACAAAGCAAGTAAATGCTGATGGTTCCTCTACTGTCACTAAGCCCAGGGCCAGAAAAACCCAACGTTCAATAAATACCCACCCGATGCAGGTTCCAAAAATTGTATTCATTAAAACAGCTTTTATGTTTTGTAACAAATGTCCAATAGGAAGTGGGATTCACTTAGCAGAAACCTAAGTTTCTGTTTGGTTAAATAACTGATGCCAAGAAAATCAGTTCAGCATCATTTCCTCTTTGGAGAAATCAAACTGCAATGTCTTTTTAATTCAATAGTTAATAACTGCCTCAATCATATTCCAGGAATTTAAACCATATTGAGTGGTCTGCCAAGCACTTCATAAATCGTAACATTAATAATGGTGGCAACAAGGACAATGAATAAAACCCCAAGAATGAGCCCAGACTGTATCTGGAAGGATGTCCAAGAAACTGGTGGCACTGGGGCCTCAGATAAAGGAGGCAACTACTGGGTACAAGGAGAGATCTTGCCCTATACACAGATTGCGCCTTTCGAATGCTGCAACAGGTGAATGCATTTCCTCTCCTGAAATTAATCTATAAAAAAACAAACAAACAAACAGAGCATTTTGCACTTAGTACGGCGCTAAATAGCATTTTACATATTCTCATTTCCTCCTATAGAAATCCTAAAAGTAGCATTCTCTCCAATTTGCTGCTGGAGAAACTGAGGCCCCAGAGGTCAGATTATCCTTGCTCAGAGTCATGGCACTAGTGTGCTGAGAACAACTCAGGCTGGAGGGCAAGGAGGATCGGGTACCAGGACCATCTACATGTGCTGTTGCCTGCACTTGGCAGCTACTCTCCCTGGAGGATGTGGACATCTTGGAGCCCAAGGGCAGGACACGCAGGCCTGCTGGGTTCTCCTCTCCCACGCTTCCAGCCCCAGCTTCCCTGGCTCAGGCCCTCACACCAGGCCATGCTTGAGAGTATCCACAGAAGCCTGCGGTCCACAGTGAGGGTGCACCTGTTCCACCAGCCAGCTATTGTCCTGCCTGGACCTGGGCAGGGCATCTGGCTCCTGTGGCCGGGAGAGAAGGAAGCCAGGTAAGCAAGAGATGACACCAATGGAGGCATGATCCTAAGCAACCTGTCAAGGAAAAATCATAGCTTCATGCTTCACCAGACTAGATCTATTTCCTGATTTTTAAAAAAGCAACAACAAAAGTCCCTAGAAGCACCCTGGAAAATTATCTAAGGGTCACTTGAGGCTTTTAAATCTTCTTTTTTTGGCTTTTGAGCTAGACAACCTAGGTGCAGTGCCTGGTTCATCCAATTTCTGTGTGACTTTACACAAGTTACTTAGCTTCTCTGTGTCTCTAAGACCTGCCTAGAAATACTGGGAGGATTACATCCACTTGTAAGTGGAAAGCACTTAAAACCATGTCTAACTTTACTCAGTCACAGCCATCCACCCCTCCAACATCATCAAAACAACCTGATACAGACTGAGCTGGGGAAGGATGGTAGAGCTGGGTGCTGGGAGCTCAAGTGTGAAGACACAAAAAGAAGTGACCCGCGAGAAATATACGAAGCAATAGCAGGAGTTCATTCCATGCCATGAAGGGTACTTCCCAGTGTCTTTTTTACATTTTCCTATATTTTTTAAACCTTGAGTACATATTAAAGAACAAGAAAGAGTAAAATAAATAATTTCATAAAACTGCAGGAGGCATAGATGTCTGTGTGTTTATAAACATACATCCTGTGTGTGTATTTATCTATCTTATATATACACAAGTATGTGTATGTTTATATAAAGAAGCACGTATAATTTATATATGTATGTTTCTATGTGTGTGCGTATACACACAACTTCTCAAACCTCTGTCAGAGTATTCAGAATCAGCCACCCCTGAGTGTGGGCCTGAGGGCCATGCAGTGTGGTAGAAAAGGTTCGGCCAAGGTGACCAGCAGACGTGCTCTTAAACTCCGCTCCATCATATCCCAGCTGCTTCACTTAGAGCAAGTCTTTTGACCTCCTGAGGCTCAGTTTCCCAGCCTGGAGGTCTGGGATGGTCACCGCATCAGGTCCCCAGTTATGTGAGGACAATAGCCGTCAGGTCCAGAGCACATTCTCTATATATAACGAGCAGAGATGTCAGCCACGTCACACACCATCAGTTTCCAACTCACACCCATCCTGGCTCGGGGTCATGGCTTGAAATCAAACCTCCACATAAGAACAAATGCTCCCTTTTTTAATCCTAACAGGAGGGTTCTGAGGAAAAGTAAATAAAGAAACAACAAAAGAAATATATCCTGAGTGCAAACCACGTACAGGGCCCTGCTCTCAGCTTGTTACCCTGTTAACTAGTTGAATCTTTGCAGTGGCCCCACAAGGCAGGCTTTAGTATCATCCCCTGTGAAGAACAGAGGGACCTTGGAAAAGCCACTTGGATTTCCTAAAGCCTCAGTTTCTTCATCTGTAAATGAGGTTAATAACAGTGCCAGTATCTCCTGAAGCTGGCACACAGGAAAAGCTGGGTCAGGGTCAGCTTGTGTGTCCCCCTGACGATGATGTCCCCTTGGGCAGTCACTCTGTGCCTCAGAGCCTCAGTTTCCTCATGCACACAACAGGGCCTACAGGCCTGCCGGGCCAGTCCATGTGACATCCTTGTCGGATAGTAAGTGCTCAATAAACCGAATAGCCATTGCCAGAATCAGCCTAGTCTCCCCACAGTGAGAATACACATCCACGCTGTCTCCCAGCATCTGGAGGGAACTGGGCCCCACGGGAGGCCATCGCCGCCCTGCCTTTCTACCCACCCCCTTACAGTCCAGTTAATGACTTTGTTGTCAATGGAGCTGGCGCCTTCCGAGGCAGTTTGGAGACTCATTCATGGGACCAAATTAGAAAATGCTGAATGTTTGATAAAGAGATCTTGGCCCCACACCCACTAGACCCACAGGGCACCCAGAAGGGCGGCAGGGCCAGCTAGGGACATAGGGGCTCCTTGTGCACGCCAGTCCTGACCTGCAGAATGGTCAAAGCGAGATGGCCCGGGGCCTCCGGAGACACTTAAAAATCCACCTCACGCACAGGCTCCCTTTCCCACAGTACGAGGAAAAGCTGGCTTCGCCTGAGGTCCCTCTGCAGAGAAGGTGGAGACGAGGGCAGGACCCGAATGCCCGAATGTGGGTCAGTGCTCAAATCATACGGCCAGCCAGGCGCTTCTCTAAAGCCTGTCCTGTCTTACCCTCACCCCCACCCCTCTGCCCCACCGGGGTGGGCTTCCGCAAGACAAGAACTCAGGAAGTCAAGGTCAGAGCCCCATTGCTGACTGGCTGCTTGACTTCAGGTGAGTGACGTTCACTCTTCAAGCATCTGTCAATGGGAATAGCAGCAGCCCTAACTCACTGTGCGGTTGCCAGGATAAAAGTAAGATAATGCATGTAACAATGTGTAAGCACGCGGCCCTCAGTGTGCTCTCCCGGTCATAGAGTCGGCTCAGATTTGGCGAGCTCAATCACAAAAAGCTGGCTGGCCGTGGTGGTGCACACCTATAATCCTAGCACTTTGGAAGGCTGAGGCAGGAGGATTGCTTAAGCCTAGGAGTTTGAGGCTGCAGTGAGCTATAATGCTGTCACTGCACTCTGGCCTGGGCAACAGAGTGAGACCCCATCTCAAAAAAAAAAAAAAAAAAAAATAGAAAAAGCTGGAATAAGCCCAGGAATCTCATCTTAGGCTAGCAGAGCTCAAAAGATCCCACATCCATATATCAATTGCCTTTTCTTCCCAATAAAGGAACAAGAATGCATTAAGTCTTTTCATCCACGCCAAAGACCATCCTGGGTACTTTTGTTTAGCGTCCTAACTATTCTTGACAAAAGTGAAACAAACCGATTGAAGGATGCTTCTTTGTCATTTTATAATTGAAGAAACTACAGCACAGTAAGTCACCCGGAGTCCCAAGGCCACCAAACACTGGAGCTGCCTTGCTGCAGACAACCTGCTCTGCCTACTTGGAGGAACAGCTCTGGGTGGTGAATGGCGTGGGCGCTGGCTGCAGACTGCCTGTGCCCAAATCCAGTGCCACCACGCACAAGCTGGGGGGTTGCCTTAAGGCAAGTTGCTTAACTGCTCTGCGTCCCAGTTTCCCTATCTGTAAGAGGAAGACAGTAATCCTATCGCTTGCACTCCAGGGCAGCACTGCAAAGATTAAATAGGTCACATTAAGGCAGGCACAGCTCTCACCATTACACCTCACTGCCCAGCACCTTGGACAAATGAAGTTTCTTTTATGTGGTCCCACTGGTTGATAGAAATATTGCACATTTCAGACTTAATCTCTCTTTGGGGAATAATTGTTTCTCCAAGGTTCTAAAAGCTTTCTTCGCCCGGCATTTAGGGACAATGTTTGAGCCTCCTTCATGACAATTTATTTTCTCTCATGTACAGAAAGCACTGTTCATCTATTAGGTGGGGAGGTGTGTCAACATGCAGGCGGCACCATCTGATCTCCATACCTGCACCTGCCCAGCACGCCTCTCTTACCCACCTGCTCACTTGGGGGCCAGCACCCAGGAACCGATGCTTCCACAAAGCCATCTGTGACCATGCCAGGCTCTAGCTGAGCACACACTCAGGGGGCCACACTGGCTCCACAGATGTACATGGTTCTAACTGTGCTTATTTTCAAGTTTTTTAATTGAATCACCGGTGTCATCATTGAGATTGGTACACATGAAGAGAGGGTGCTGAGGACAGCTCCTCCTGAAGTTGGCCTCAGAACACCCAGTCTGTACACCCTTTGGGACACGCCACCCCACCCTCATCTTCAAATAAGAAGGCTAGATCTAGTCACCTCTGGAGATGCCTTCCCTCTGAAAATAAGAGTCATCTCAGCAGGGACAGGAAGGTCATTCCATCCTGGAGACCTTGTCCTTTCCCGAGACCACCGCCTTAACAGATGGGCCACTACCCTCGTATGTACAGCCAATCTGGAAACGTCTGGTGGGCTCGACTTTAACAGCATACTCTGAATCCAGCCCCTTCTCACGCCCTGCCCTGGTCCAGGCACCATCCTCTTTCTCAAGCCTGAATGTCTGCACTCTCCCCACACTTTCCCCTCCATCCTGAGTCCATGCTCAGCTGGGCAGCCAGGAGGTTCCTGGTGAAACCTGAGTCAGGCCTGGCCCTATGGCTCCAGCCTTAGGGTGGAGGGCTCAGGGCCCTTCAAGGCTCAGAACTACCCTCCCTGCTGAGACCGCCCTGGCACAGCCCAGTGCTCCAGGTCCCCACCTAGCCTTCTACCCCCATCTCCCTGTCCGCTGGAAGCTTACTACTTGATTTTCCCATTTATTTGCTGTATTGTTCATCTCTAGCCTGCAAGGATGTCACCTCCATGGGGGCAGGGACCTTCATCTGTCTCATTCACTGCCATAGTCCCAGTACCTGACACATGCTCAGTCAGTTCTGGGTAAGCAATTTGAATAAATGGGCAAATCAACCCCCAGTGATCTCAGAACACTCTCCTCCTACGACCTTTCCCAGAACTAGACCCACCTTGTTACCAGCTCATTCCTCTTCCCTTCCCCTCTCCAGAAGGTCTCACTGAACCTTCCATCCAAGCCAGCACAGCAGCCCCGATCAAGACAAATCAGTATGAGCAAGACCTGCCTCCCATCTCTTGTTTAAAAGTGGAAAGGTGGGTGGAGGAGAGGGGGCCTCATCAACACTAAATTTTATTAGACAAATAGAATCCAACACACCCAGCCAACAGCTGAAGGAGCGCTGCTCTCTGCCACAACTCCAGCTTCATCTGAAAAGGAGAAAACCCCATCTGGCTTCTTTCTTCCCTTTCTTAGATATAACTTGAAGTGAGTGGCAGATGGTACAGAAGCTGAAATCCAACAGTATGGGTGTCAATATCCCATAATCTGTTTTATGAAATGGAAGCCTGAGACTTCACCACCACCCTCCAGCCTGCGGGGGAGTAACCCAGACAGGTGCACCACCAGCCCATCCTCCACCCTGTTACCCGGGACAAAATGCTGATCAGATTTCTGCATCTGGAAGGAATTCCACCTAAAGGAGCAACCCATGGTTTTTTCCAGATGTCTGAACATCTGTTTGAAAGAATCAAGAGTATTGCCTTTGGAGGTGAGGGCTGTGGTTCCACATTCTCGTATTCTGATTACTCTCTAACTAAGAGGATGGCCTCTGATCATTCTTCCGGTTAAAAATGCGTCCCACAGAGTGGTAAGAATAATGTTTTTTGAAAGCCCCCAGAAGCAAGATGGATAAGGAGCATAATAAAGTATCCTCCCCCAGGAAGTTCTGTGCAGAATATGGCGAAAGGGGTTTAGAAGCAACCGGGCAAGGATTAAATGACAATGGCGTTATACAGACCACTCTCAGCTGGGGTATTATTAGATCTGCATGCAGAAGAGCTATGGAAACAGTTAAAGCCCAACCTTGCAAAGCTGCTCTGAATGGAAGTTTTGTCCACCAAAGGACCACTGCATCCTGTCCTGAAATAGAATGATGAAATGATGGCAGGGTTCCACCAAAAGGCGGTAGCTCTTTCAAGATGGATCAAGTGGTTCCCTCTTTCATCTGATACCTACAGACCAAAGTCAGGCCAATGAACGAAGCCTTCTTGGCTCCTTGGAAAGAACCCTTGACTTTTCTAGGCCAGTTAGATTTACAGTCTTATAGCAAAATTTACCTGGACCGGGCTGCTAACCGTGCTTCTTCTCTAACTGGACAATTCTTAGAAATCATATAAATATGACCTCTCATCTTCTTCCTATTTGATATACACTGAAGTGGCACAGTGCTTATTCACCCCAGAGGATATGAACTTAACCATATTTGCTTTAAGCCAAATCTAATCCAAAGTTTAATTTAGTGGTCCAAATCTAAAACTCAAATTTCACATAAAAATTCAGACTTCCTGCTTCTCTTTAAAATAAAACTGTAAAACCAGGCAACGTGGGATCCACACTTCCACATGGCATGACCTACGGGGACTGAACAGTGCCCACCTCCTTGAGAGGAGGCACCGCGCTGCTGTGCCCTACTCCCCACCACTCCCTATTGTCCCTGACGTTTGACCAATTCAGTCGTTTCCTTTCATTGCCCCATCAGCTCGTCAATTTGTAATTCTGTTTATACAGTCTGATTGTGATCCTGTTTGTACAGCCTGATTTGTACAGTCCCTTCTTTGGTTCTCTCCTTAATCCGTTGCTTCTAGAGATATAAAGGTTGTCACGAAGGGATGATAAATAAGTCCTTGCAAGTGGACACTTCCTAAAGCTTCTGGGGATGGAATGTGTGGCCCTCTGGCATTCCACAGGCATGACAGAAACTTCAAGGCTTTGCATTTGAGCTCCAGGCTCATATATCCAACTGCCTACCTGATATCTTTCCTTGGATGCCTCAGAAGCCCTTCATGTTTTCAATGCCTCAATCTTCACCCAAGACAACTTTTCCTTCCCAAATCTTTCAACACCATCCCACCAGGTGAACCATCTGCCCAACTGCTCCTTCACCTCCCTGTACCTACATCCTAAAGATCACACCAGATCCATCTCTCACCTCCCACTGCCACCTCCCAGTCCTCACCACCTTTTTCCTTCCCCTGGCATTGCCACAGCCTAAGGAACTCATCTCCCTGCTCCCTCCCTAACTCCTTCTAATCTAGTCTCTGGAGAGAAGCTTGAGTGATCTTAAAAATGTTAAACCAGAATCACTTTATTCCCCTATTCAAAACTCCTTCCCTTTGCCTTGGAATAAAACCATAGCTCCTTGGCATATAAGGCCTGCACAGGCTGGCCCCACCAATCATCCAGCTAAACTTGAACCACACTAGCCCTCCTTCAGTTCCTCAGACACACATAATTCTTCTCTGCCTCAGGGCCTTTGTATATGCTGTTCTATCCAAATAGAACACTCTCCCACCAAACAGAGAGACAGAAAGGGAAGATATCATTCGTCTCTTTGCTGGCCCTATCACCCCTTCAAGGTTCCAGCTGGTATGTCACCTCCTCAGCAAAACCCTCCCTCTAAAGCAGGTCTTCTGCATACCATCTCTTGACATGGTATGTTTTGTTGGAACAGTTACCCCAGGTGGTAAATCCAGTGGCCCAGCCATGGCATCTCACCTTGTGTCTGAGTACCACCCCACCCTCCCATTCAAAGGGCTGTCATCTGGCCACTCAGGCCTCCTTCACCCATCCACGTCTCAGTCACCCCAAACTGTCCTGGTCCACCTTTCAACTCTGGCAGCCCCTCAACTCCCTTGGGGCAGGAACTATGTCCATCTCCCCAGGTGCTCGGCAGAACGAGGGAACGAATCAGGAGATCCCGAGAGCATATAAGGTTTCAGAACAAAGTTTCTTGGAAGACCACGTGACATTCAAAAACAAGAAAAAGAACAGCTGAACATGGCATATGTTTTGAGATTCTTAATTTTATATTTAAGGAGAGAGGATATAATGATCTTGTACTCATTTTCTTTTTAAAACCACTAAGCGCGCAAAAAAAATAAAAATGAAGTTCTATGGCGTGGCAAATAAAAGAGAAAAGGGTGGGGACCGAATAATTGAGAGGGGAAGAGAGGCTGCGGCACGGTCCAAAAATAGAAACAGATACAGAGATAAAGAACCAGACAGAGATCAAGAGAGAAAGTCACTAGAAACATCTAGGTAGGGCACCAGCAGGGCTGCACCGCCTCTCAGGGGCTCCTCAGACTTCAGATGGGGGCTTTGCACCCACTTAAAAGTTAAGCTGTCATTTTAAAGATCCTTCTTTTCTTCATTTTTCAAAGAAACTTTTGAAAACAACTTCCTATACAAAAAAAATCAGGGATTTACAAGTTTTGTTTTGAAAAAACACATAATCTATTCAAATGATTTTTTAAAAAAATATTCCACTTTTTGCGTTTTGAGGATATGGCCGCAAATTTTTAAATCATAACATTGGGTTATGATTAAAGACATATGATTAAAGGTTAAGTTAAAGACAGGAAGACGGTCCCTGAGAGCTGCCGGAGGGAGAGGCACGAACCTCAGGCGCAGCAAAGCAGGTGTCTTCTGGACTGCGCACCCAGCCTGTTCCCTTCTCTGGAGCTTCCCATGGCCCCCTCCCTGATGAATGGGTGAACTGAGCCTAGCTCCTCATACAGCCCACCTTGCTGGCCACAGCTAACTGCACCAGTGGGCAGCACTTCTTAAACCAGGACCAATGGGTGTTTCTGAGAATTCGTGTGCTGGTAGCAAAGGGGCTAGGACAAGCTAGGACAGCATGTAAACTGGGGGGAAGGGAGTGGTGGGCAGAAGGTATGGGCATTTTCTACCAGGCTTTCTCTGCATGAGTGAACAGGCAGGAAAAGTGGGGTCTGCAAAGTGAGGTGGACAATCAGACCTTGTACTATCTCAGTCCCAGCTCCAGCATTTCACCTCACCCTTGACCTCTCCCTTGACCTAACCATTACCTGCTCAATAGGGCTCTTTTGAGGACTAAAGTTAACACACATACAGCACTTGGAATGGTTTCCACACATGGTAAATGCTCTATAAGTGTTTTATTATTAATTATTATCATCATCTTTCTAAAATGAAAGGTAATGAGGGTGAGAATTTCTGGCTGTTTTGATCAGAGCATACCTGGAGTCCAGCACCAAGCCAGGCACACTGTTGGTGCTCAATAAGCACCTGTTGATCAGTGAATAGAGACATCACACAGTGCGACATAGAGAGAGGCCATGGAAAGAGCCTCCTAACTCTTCTGGGAGGGTGGGCGGGGGGAGGACATGTACTAAATAATCGTGCAAATAGTACAATTACAAGCTGTGGCAAGTGCCAGGAAGAAAAACCAGATGAAGCTCTGGGCATATAAAACAGAAAAGATCATGTAGATAGGGGAGGAACTTCAGCCAAGATTTCTCAGAGGAGAGGACAGGTCTCAGGAAGCAGAGTGGGCAGAGTGTGAGCAATTGCCCAGAGGGAGGATTGCAACTTCCTTCTTATTCTTTCAATATTGTATTTCAGTATCACATACAATATACAGGCAGGTGCTTAACAAAGATCTGCAAAATGAATTTACTTGTTGAATGTACCTTGAACCTTGTCCAGTTACTCTTGAACTGAATCTCCTGCCCATACAACCCCCTTTTTCTAATTTGCTTTGAAGGAGTTTCTCTGTTACTACCAAAAGTTGTGACTCCAACATTCAGTCTCACAGCAACCTCACAACAAGCCTAAAATAGATAAGCCTCAAAGATCATAATGATATGAAGACTTTCCTTTACTAAAAGCAATTTTCAGATGTGACAGAGTAACCATTAACAGGCCATCCCTCACACCATAAAAGCTATGGATCAGGAATGAAGCATATCAGACAACTATCTCAGGCACTGGAGACCAGGAAGCAGAGACGGAGGTCCTCAGGGGGGAAAGAAGCAGCCAGGCGAGCCCACCTTCACTTTAGCTCTCTGCCTGGGGACAGTCCCTTGCCACATGCAGAGAGTGGAGTATAATGGTCTCGCTGAGCTCAGAAGACAGAGTTCAGAGTGCAAGGCTGCAGAAGCAGCTGGAATCTGTACACGAGACATCACACAAGAGGGATGCTATTAGGGGAGCAATCAAGTCCTTGGCCAAGGGCTGGGCTATGTAGGCACAGAGGGAACTTTGGGAGGCTTACCCGAGAGAGGCTGCAAAGGAGTAGAGAGGAGAACAGAGAGAATAAAAGTCGAGTGGGGCTGGCACGCTGCAGTTCTAGCCCGTCAGGGTGGGAGAGACCTCCCTGCCAAGCACCCCAAAAGGCCATGGCTTAGGAACAAGCACAGGCCTTAGAGTAAGGGCTACTCCAGACCTGCCCTACTAGGGCCTAAAACCAATCCCCAACTAGACCCACAGAAGAGAGTTTAAAGGCTAAGCCCCACTAAGTTAGAAATGTCTTGAATTTTCCACAGATCCATCTAACAAAGTGAAAAATCAAGCTTCTATAAGTTCAAGGAGACCAGCCAGTAACTGAGCTGCCTTTAGAGGAAGATAACAAAATCCAGAGTCCCTACAACGTCCAGTATACGTAAGCATGACGTCAGAATACAATCAATAACTCATGGTAAAGGAAATAAATAAATGAACAGAAATAGTTTCCAAAATGACAACACTATCAGATTTAAAGAAAGGAGCTGCCAGGATTGATAAGTCCTTAATATCATCATAGAAGTCCTTAACCATGGTATACACCCAAAGCACTTGTGGAGATATTAGGGTTTGGGGGTCTGCTTATCTGTCTAGGCTCTACTTACATTTTGTAGTTTCTAATTAAGTAATTTCAGGGATCCAAAATTTTTAGGAACCAACCTAGGGAGTTCTGTACTATAGATTAAGAGTCAGATTCTTATCATAGAAGACTTCAAATTTAAGGCAAATACAAAAAAAAAAAAAGTTATATTAATTTAAATATATTAAAAGTTCTGGTTAATCAAGCTGGTTGGTGGGCATCAGCCAGCAGTTCCTACTTAACCAGACTATATAAATAGGAATATTTCAACTCTATTTTGCAGGAAAAAAAGCACACTTATTTTGAGAAATCTGAGCTTAAATCAAAGCTACAGACATAAGAGATATCAATTAAGAAAACACAGGAGGAAATAAATGTTCACGGTATAATATAAAGTAAAAACAAAAATCAGAGTACAAACTACACATTCACTATAGCATCAATTATATAAATACCCAGCATGAGAAACTGCCATGCTTGTGAACAGAAAAAAGACAATAGGTAATAGATCAAAACAGTAATATTTTAGGTAGGTTATGTACCATTTTTAATTTTTCTTACTTTTCTGTATTTTACAAGGGTATATTGTTTTTCCTCAATGGACTGTCATCTGAAAGTTAAGATGACAGCTTCAGAAACCTTCTGTCAACACACATAGTACCACCATAAACTTTAAGTTTCTCAATCAGAAAGACTTCAAGAGAGGAAGTATCTTGACACATGAATGTTATTTCTATCCACTTATCTAACTTAAGAAGACTTTCTCCTAGGGCTTCTGAGTAACAAGATTAGCTTCTAATACTAATTCAATCTTAAATTTCTCATCCGTCACAGGAGTAAGCGGCTGAAACATACACCTCAACCCAAAAAGCATCAAACAATGGCTTAGTAAAAGTGAATCACCTAGTGACAAGCACCAGACACAAAAGGAACAGAATTCAAGTCCATACCTGAACAACAGGGTGTCCTCCGGTTGGAGCTTTGACAGCTCCTCGGCTACCTTCTGTCTCATAGTGGGCCCGGTGATGTGGTTTGGGTTGCACCTCGATCCGCAGCTCATAGGAGCCTGATTGACTGGAGAGTGGCCACTCGAGTGGAGGGAGGGATGCAGTCACTGGGATGCTGAAGGAGAAAATAGTCAGTCATGTGCACCATAAAGCAGAACCAATCAGCCTGTACAATAATTGTAAATGGCCCCTTTTCTGAATATTGTGGATATGGTCATATGTTACTTAACAGAGATGTATTTTTAAAAATCTTTCATTATGAAAAAAAAAATCTTTCATTGTGGGAACACCATAGAATATACTTACACAAACCTAGATGGTGTAGCCTACTGCACACTTAGGCTACATGGCATAGCCTATTGCTCCCAGGCTACACACCTGTACAGCATCTGACTATTGTAGGCAATTTCAACACAATGGTAAGTATCTGTGATCTAAATATATCAAAATACTGAAAAGGTACAGTAAAAATACAGTATTATAATTTTACAAGACCACCATCATATACAAGTATTCAATCTGTCATCGGCCAAAATGTCATGCAGCACATGACCACAAAACGCTAGATGTTGAGGCAAGCAAATGTTTCTGAAGACAGTGTGACTCAATTCTCAATTTATAAAGATAATTTCATTATATGTTAGTTGTAGTATGTTTCTAACTATTATAACTTCTTTTCCTCTGGGAAAAGTAGAAATCAGGGACCCTACATGTACCACAACATGCCATAAGCCTTTCTTATTTTTTTGCAGTTTTTGGCCAGGGCTGGGTTTGAACCCTCCACCTCTGGCATACGGGGCTGGCGCCCTACTCCTTTGAGCCACAGGCGCCACCCAAGTGCCATAAGATTTTAAACAAGCAACTTTACTTTTCTTATCCACAGTCTTATAGCCACATAGAAAATGGACTAAATGGCATTTATGGGTCATTAAAACTCTTATTTCTGTGTCTGATGATCTCAATTAAAAGTACATTTTGGGGAGAGGTCACTTCCAGTCACATCACATTACATAGCAGGTCAACTGTTGAACATATAAGCACAGAGAGGTGTCTAGTGTGGGTATGAATGAGATCCCTGATATTAAACGAAGAGCAAGTATCAAGAGCATGACTAGAGTTACACATCCAAGTTCAAGTTCCAGCTCTACCTCCAACTACCTGTGTGCCTTTGAGCAAACACCTCTACCTCGCTAGGTTTTAGTTTCCACAAATATGGGGATATTGAGATCATATAACAAGCTTAGCACGATAAGGGTTCAATAAATATTAGCTATATTTATTTTTCCAATAATATACATTTTCAAAGAAATAGTTATTCCTAAAGACTGTCTGACTTAGTAACGGTATTAGGGATAAAGATCTTGACATCTGAAGTTGTAAGATCTTTGGGGACAAGCATTAAGTTTCATTCTCTTATATAGCCTCAGCATTGTTGCTACAGTTTGAATATTTGTCCCCTCCAAAACTCATGTTGAAATTTAATTCCCAATGTGGCAGCATGAACAGGTAGGGACATTAAGAGATAATTATGAATCAGTTTATTAATGGGTTGATGGACTGATAAGCTCTCATGAGAATGGGGCTGGTGGCTTATAAGAAGAGGGAGGGAGACCTGAGCCAGCATGTCAGCCCCTCACCATGTGACACTTGGTGCCACCTTCAGACACTGCAGAGGGTCCCTACCAGCAAGAAGGCCCTAACCAGATGCATGTCCTCAATGTTGGACTTCCCAGCCTGGAAAACTATAATAAATAAATTTCATTTCCTACAATTTACCCAGTTTCAGGTATTCTAAGCAACAGAAAATGAACTAAGAAAACTACCCAGCATGTACAACAGCTATCTGATATGTGGTTAGAATTATGTCAATTAAGAGTTGACAGAGGTCTTGAAGATGTGTTCAGGCCAGCCCTTCTGCACCTGAGAGAACATAAATTCATTTCCCCAACATCACAGAGCGAGACACAGCAAGGCTCCAACGATGTCTCTTTGGTGCCCTCCAAATCCAGTGCACTGCTCACATGTCCATATTGCCTCTTCTCTTATTATAGACTAATGGATTTTAAACAGGTCCAAGAAAATATCTCATGTGTGGACTGATGGCTAGAACCATGCCTGCTGTTTGATAGGTTCTTGTTAAATGTTCAGGGGTTAGATGGATGAATAAACAGCTTTATTTCAAAGAAGGCTTTTATACTCCAAGTAACTTTGAAGTTGCAAATGCATGGATTTGTGTCACTGTGTCCTGAATTTTCACAAGACAGAAATTGTTAATCCAGAGTATTCTTTCCCTCTCCACTCGGAGCTACTAGAATATGAGGCCATCAACCAGATTAATCATTTGCAATAAGGCCAATTCTATCTCTTCTCTATCACAGCAGTACCAAGGGGAGAATGGCAGGGTGGGAGTAGCAAGGGGGGCAAGGGGGTAGGACCACCATAAACTTAATCAGTACCAGAGTCCAACCTAAACCTACAATCCATGAGATGAGAAATGGATGTACTGAAATTACATCCTCAGTATGAAAGCAAATCTCCGCCCCTTTTTCCTAGCCAGATTGCCTCCTGAAGCCCTTCTTACCCTGAAGTCTTAGGGTGGCCAAAGTACCTTTATTTCTACTTTAGTTGTAGTGATAAAATGCCTTTCAGCTTCTCCTGTAGCCAATGTGCCACACACCAAATACTCTGACTGACATCATGTAGGCAAATTAAAATTTTTTAAAGTTTGCAAAAATAAGACTCAATTTTTAAAAATTACTTAATCCTGTATTAGTATCTTTTGAAGTATGAAAAAAAAAACTAGTGAGTAGAACATTCCATGGGATAGCCCCAAATTTCAATTTATAACTTTGTATGGTTCTGAAATAGCTTTTTGACATGAGAATAGAATCTTTTTTCTTTTTTTTTTTTTTTTTTGAGACAGAGTCTTTCTATGTCGCCCTGGGTAGAGTGCCAGGGTGTCACAGCTCACAACAACCTTAAACTCCTAGGCTTAAGAGATTCTCTTGCCTCAGCCTCCCAAGTAGCTTGGACAACAGGTGCCCACCACAACACCCAGCTATTTTTTGTTGTTGTAGTTCCCATTGTTGATTAGCAGGCCCAGGCCTGGTTCAAACCTGCCCAGCCCCAGTGTATGTGGCTGGCACCCTAAACCACTGAGCTACAGGCGCCAACCCAGAATCTTAAGAATTAGACCACCAGAGACAGCCTGAAATTCTGCATATGAATTCTAGCCCTCTCCTGAGTTGTTCACCTACTCTGAGAAAAACATTATCAAGAGACTTTCCTGAATACCCTAGACTCTAAACCATATAGAAAGTTCCTGTAAATATTTCATTGGCTGGTGCAAACTGGCACTAGAAGCTCAAAGACTCCAACACACTTTTAAAATCAAGATACAGAATGGAAAGGAGAGTATTTTATAAACAATAAGATCTCAGATAACTTTACCACAATTACACATTTATATAAATGCTCTTCCTCACTCTTAATTATTAAATAAAAGCATAGTTTGGAGACTGATGTGTACATGTAGCTCAAAGAAAGAGGAGTCAAGAATCCCAGATTCTAGTTTCCGGTTTGGTCATTAACCAGCTGGTGATTGTGGGCTTGTCACTTCACCTCTCTGAGCCCAAATCTGCACAAGGGGTTGGTCATGTTCAGCATTTCCTAAGGTGGCTTGGTGACACTTCGGTCACAGAACTCAGAATGCTGTAACCAAATGGCCTTTGAAATCACTGTACATTCTATGCACATTAAAGGCTCTGAGAAGGCCTGCACAGGGGGCATCTATTTAACTCTGTTAAATCCAAAAACTCTTTTGTTAAAAAAACACTGACTGACTTACTGTGGCACTGCTGTTCTCAGCACCTACTTTGGAGAAAATACCAGACCAGATGCTCCCTGCAGTCCATTTTGCTCTGGCGTGGGAGTAAACAAACCTCGCTGGTCAGGGCCTTTTGACCATCCTCATGCCCGTAGCCATCAAAACGGCTCTACATTTACCTATATTCTCAATTTAATATTTTTATTTGGAAAAATAAAGCATTCCATTCACAAAAATAAAAAACAATTGGAAAACTGTAGGGATAATGGTAACAGTGTAAGCCTTCCCATTCTTTATCTAACAGAACAAACAGATGATACCTGGTCCTAGCCTTTGTGCACCTCCTTTTTCTTAGCAAAATAAAGATAAAAACTAATACCAAAACAGGCTTACATGAGAATTGAATGAAATAATACACAGAGGGTACAGGCAGCTCTCTGTATCTGTGGGTTCTGCATGTATGGATTCAACCAGCTCAGATCAAAAAATATGCAGTAAAAAAAATTCCACAAAGTTTCAAAAAGCAAAATTTGAATTTGCTGTGCTCTAAGTACTATGTGGAATCCACGTGAGGGAAGTCATGTGTAGGCACTGCATTAAGTATCACAAGTAATCTAGAGATGATTTAAAGCATTCAGAAGGATGTGTGTAGGTTTTATGCAAATATAATACCATTTACGGTAGGGGACTGAAACACCTGAAGATTTTGGTATCCCTGGAGGGATCCTGGCACCAATCTTCCATGGATGCTAAGGAATGACTGTACTTAGATTTGTGCCTGGCACTAGGAAGCATCCTTAAGTATTTGTGGTTATTACCGTCCCTATCATTATAGTATAAAAGCCCTTCTAAGCTCAATCTCCTAGCACAAGGTTCATTGATGAGGAAACACTTGTGAAAGTGCATGCCTTTAATACTAAGACTCTCCTATGCTGACAACTCCCTTCTTTGAGCTCTTACTTTGTGCAGGCTCTATGCCAAGGGTTTAACATTTATCATTTCACCTAATCCCAGATTGGGGGATGGGGGGAGCCATGAGGAAGGTACTATTATTATCCTCCTCTCACAGGGAATGAACCAAGGCCCAGAAAGGTGCTCCGTAAACATAGAGAGTCTTGATTGATTAATGATGTCTGTCCTGGGCCTGGTATGGAAAGGATAGATTAGGAAGAGGGTCCCAATTGATTGGCAATGTCTGACACAAGCACAGGAATGGGAGGGCAGCACCAGAGAGATCCACAAGGACACAAGCAGTGAGTGGCAAAACTGGGGCTCAGATGCAGTCCTGAGAGGCCCCCAAGCCTGTGTACATCTCTTCAGCTTGCCATGATTTTTAAGCTCCTTGAGATTTAGGGCTTACACGTTTTAGGAGGCAAGGGGAGCACCATATAACCAAGTGCTATACTGAGGCACACAGATGCCACGAACATCAATTCCTCTTAAAATGAGATCGTAGATTTTATATATTTAGGCTTGCATTGGCCTTACTAGAATGCCAACTCTGTGAAGGAGAAATGTTTGCCTGTTTAGTTCACCAGTAACTATATGACAGATGTTTGATAAATACATGTTGAATGAATGAGTGAGGTGCCTTATGAGCAATCCCATCTCTCCTGTGACTGCTTCTGAGCAGCCACCACCTGGGAGCCAGATACACTAACCATACCCATTTTACAGATTAGGAAACTGTGGCTCAGGGTTTCACACCCAACAAGTGGTAAAGCCAGAACTTCAACCCAGTCGACTGGGCTCTGAAGCCCATGCTTATAACCAGAAAGCCACCCCTTTCCTTCCTTACAAGGAAACCATGAGATACACGGTTCTCAAAGCCCTTCTCACCTGCAGATGGGAATAGCCGGCATCAGCTGCTTGGGCCACGTTGGCGGGACCAGCAGGATGGACTCGGGGGCCGAGTTTCTCCTCTCCTCCTGTTCGCCCGGACCCAGAAACTCCACGGCAGGGTAGATGTGGCGGGGCAGGCCGGCCTTTGGGGGGGCGGCAGACACGGGCGAGGGGTCGGGGCTGGTCTTCCACATCTTGGGGGGGATCCCACAAGGCGAGTCCGCAGCGAGGCTGTTCAGGGCGTCCATGAGGACGGCAGAGCCAGCCGTGGTGGGGTACCCGGCCGGGGCGCCGTCGTCGTCCCGGGCTGCGGCGTGAGACGAGGGCTGCGGCGAGGGGCTGCGGGAGCGCTGGGGTGAGGCTCCGGGCAGCGGGGCGAGCACGGCCTCGGCACACGAATGCCTCCGCTTGGCACCAGGCGACGAGGAGCGGGAGGCCGGACGGGGCACGGGCGAGTGGCGGCCTAGGCAGCTGTCCTCGACGAGACTGGTTCGAGGTGACATTATTGGCGAGGTTCTGGGGGAATAATGAGCAGGGATGTTTTGAAACTGCGGACACAGGTCGTCGGGCCCGCCGTTATTGGGCGAGACGCAGGGCGAGGTGTAGGGGGAGAAGGTGTCGGAAATGAAGCTGGCAGAGGAGCCGCTGCTAGCGGGGCTCAAGCAAAGCGGCTCGCGGTAGCCCTCGAAGCCGGGCACGGGCAGCGTGAACCTCGGGCTGGCGGCCACCCCCGGCGGGGGCAGCTGCTCCACCAGCAGCCCAACGTCCGTCACGCGGAGGGGGCCCCCTGCCTGCATCAGTTCGTGGGATGGAGTGATCTCGATCCGAGGGCTCAGGCCCGAGGCCCCCGCTGGCTTGGCCGAGCTCCGAAAGTGCTGGGGCCCAACCCTATCCGGCTCTCCGAATCGGCCGGGGGGCTCGCCAGAGCGACTGGCAAAGGGGCTGTATGGCTTGAGGCCATAGTCCTGGACATCGTCGGGGTATGTGAGTCCGGAGGGTGGGCTGGCCACCTTATGTGCACTCGGCTCTTCTGGAAAGAGAAGGGGGAGGGGAGGGGTCTTTTTAAGCCTCTAAAACAGAACTCCCAGCACGGCGCAATCACAGTTGGGGGTAGTCTCCTGTTGTTTCTTATGGTGCTTTTTTTTTTTCCTTTTATTCCCAAATCCCCACCATCAAACCCCAAACTGGAACCTCTGCCTTACCCAAGGGGAAACCAAGGCTGCTCTTCTGTCCCAGATCCCTTGAAAAGTGAGACTGAAGTGGATCAAGTTCAGGGGCAGGTGCTCTGAGCACAGCTGATCCCAGCAGAGCCTTGGAGACTCCTGGGCTAATAGCCTCAAACTTGGGTTTAAAGGGAACCCTTAGGAGAAATGCATTTTATTGGACAGCCCAGTTCACACCACCTCCACACACAGCACTTGCTCTACTACACAGGACACCTCTGATCTTCCCTTTTGCCTGGGGTTATTTCAGTTCAACACTGGTCACAACCCATTAAATGCATTCCTGACCCACCAATATGGGTCATGACTGGCAGTTTGGAAACACTGATCGAGGCGGATCTTGGTGCTCTATATGTACACACACCCCAGGACCCGGGTAGGGTCCCCGACGCTCACACTTTGTAAAAGAAGCAGCTTAATTCAGAACTAGGACTCATCTCATGTATCATATTATAGATAAAGAACCTGAGGCTCAGCCAGGGGAAGAAATTCACCCCAAGACATGAACTTAACAACCTTAGAATTCCCATAGACAAGTCACTTGACCCCAAAGGACAAGGTCACAGCTATAGAGTCCCCCCAAACTATTAAAATCAGTGGATGCAGAATAGCCTACTTTTTTCTTTGTCTCTGTCAACCTTGGGCTTCTGCAGCCACCCAATAGGACCTACTGGAGAACGTTGTTCAAGTAGATTATTCCCTGTCAACTGCCCAAGCACCAGCCTTCCCCTCTGCCTATCATATCAGTTCACCCTGACCCCTCCTGGGCAGACACCCTGCCTCACTGTCCCAGACCCCTCTCTGGATCCTGAAGTCCAGGCTGCCAGGGAGAGCTCTGTGGCATTAGCAAGGGAACCACCTTCCTTCCCGCCATCTCCTACCCCATTCCCCTCCAGGGATCCCCACCTCAACAGAGGCCCCTCCGGAATCCCCATCAGTCACAGCTCAGACTTGACTCTCATGAACCCCAACTGCTCTATTGTCAAGACAAGAACCAAATTCTTTGTCTCCCTGGTCCACCGCGTCCACCCAGACAACTGCAGCTCCTTCTTCCCCAATCTCCACATTTCCACCTTTGTCCTCTCTGTCACCAACACAACAGCCTTTGAAATGTCCCTTCTTGAAACCCACTAGAAAGGCTTCCCAACATGTTAGGGCGTCCTGGAGTCTCTAACACAACATGTTTCCTAGTCCCAGCCTATCTTGCTGACCCCTATCCTCCCCACCCTTTCTCCAGGCTGGCTTAGAGACTCCCATCCCCCACACCTCGCTATTCTTCAAGCAGCCCCTGCTTCCGTATCCTTGAGTGTGTGATTCCTTCTGCCTGGAAGCTCTGAGAAGCTGTTTTCCTTAATGGTTCACACATCTGCTCTGCCATCCCTCTTTACACTGGCCCATTAAAAAGATCATCTCTGGGAATTGGGGTGCTCTCACCTAACATGCACAATTTCAGGGTATACAGTACACACCCTGGCTGAAGGGTTCACTATAACTTGAACTTTACATGGTTTGAAACACAAACCATGTAACCTAACCATTTGTACCCTCACATTAATCTAGAATTTTTAAAAACACTTTCAAACTGAAGGATATTAAAGAGAGATGACAAATACAAATTAAAGATCATCTCCACCCTTTTCCCATCTTTTCTCCACCAACACCTGTCAACAGCTCACATCACAGCAGATATCTATCTGTTTAGGGAATGCCATCCTGTTAAGCCTGGGGCAGGCAAACTACACCCCAACCCGTGAGCCAAATCCAGCCCACAGGTGTGTTTGTAAATAGTTCATTAGAACACAGCCACACCTGTTTCGTAGGGTGGACAAAGCAAGCTGTGGCTGGTGTTTGCACCTCGACTGTAGTTGTGACAGAGACTGCACGGCTCCCCCAGCCTAGAATACTTGCCATCTGGCTCTTCAGGGACGTTTACAACTAGGCACTAGACTCTAAGCTCCACCGTGTGGGATCAGCATCTACGCACTAAAGAAATGAAATCATCATGTCCGAGGGCCTGCCAGCCATAAATAGGACCTCTTCCTGCAGCTATATGGCTGGCTCCCACTTTGGGGAGTCAAGGGGGCCCCTCAGGCAAGTCTCAACCTTTGCATGCCCTTTCTGGGCCATCCCAAAGGGAGTGCTGTCCAGGTTAGCTGAGCCGATCTCATAGGGTCCAGTTGGTGCCCCCGCTCCTGGCGAGCACCCCAAAATGGCTTCCCTAACTCGGAGGGTAAAAACAAATGACCTCACCTAGGCCAGCCTGGCTGTACCTTGCCTGTCCACGGACCCTCCCTCCTGTTCACTCTCTCTCCTGCCTTTCTCTGGACTCCAGGCAAAATGGAGGTTTTAGGGGCACCTAGCCCCTTCCTGCTTCAGGGCCTTTGCACTTGCTATTCCTTCTCCTGCACCAACACCCAGGCTTCCTCTTCTATAGAACTAAAGCCCACTCATGCCCACAAGGTTAGCTAAGATGCCACATGCTCCTGGAAGGCCCCTGACCTCCCTGACCAGCTCAGACCCCACTCACAGGTCTCTGCTCTGTTCTCTGCACTTCTTGCCATCCCAATTAAGTAATAGTGGAGTTACCCATTCATTGTCTGCCTCTCCCAAACTCCAGCCTCACTCCTGCTCATCAGCAAATGCCATGAGGACGCTCTTGCTCCACAAAGTATCCCCAGCCCCTGGATGGAACCCACCACAAAGCAGGTCTTCAAAAAAGATGTGTTGGCTGCATGAGTGAATGAATGATGTAAGTCCAGAAAGGAGTGTTTAAACTACTACTAAAGACACTAATATCCAAACCCAAAGGCAGAAAGAAGGCTATAATGTCTAGAGAAAGCAATTTGGGAAGGTCTATAAAAATTCCAAACGCACATGCCCTTGGAACCAAGTGATCCTACTTTTAGAAATTTATCCTGTAGATATACTCTCCTCTGTCCAAAATGAAGGATGTATATGATCAGTTACTGCTACTGTTACTGTTGTGATCCCCAAGACTGTAAACAATCTAAAGCCCATCAGTTTGGGATGGGTTAAATCCTGGCTCATTCATACAACAGGAGACCATACAGCTATGAGAGGGCTTGAAAAGTGCTTTTGGCATTGATACGGAACGACCACTGGAGTTAGTAATGGAGAAAAGCAAGCTAAATATTATGGCCGTAGTATAAAAAAAGGAATGTGAAGCCAAGGCAGGAGGATTGCTTGAGTTCAGGAGCTCGAGACTTGCCTGAACAAAAGTGAGATCCCGTCTCTACCAAATATAGGGGAAAAATAGGGTCCCCGTAGTCCCAGCTACTGCAGAGGGTGAGGCAGGAAGATCACTTGAGCCTAGGAGTGTGAGGGTTGCTGTGAGCTATGAGAATGTCACTGCATTCTTCCTGGAGTGATGGAGTGACTGACTGTCTCAAAAAAAGGAAAGGTGATAACATGTTCACACATACACACACACCTGCCGGATATGCAGGCTTGCTTTAGTAGGCACAGGTTAACAGTGACTTCCTCCAGAGAGGGGACCTAAGGAATTAGGAAACAGTGGCACAGTCAAAAGGAAACTTTCTGACTTCTGTAATTAGGAAGAGTAAAGAAACAATTCTCAAAAGAAACATTCTTATTTCACAGGGGGCAGGTGACATAAATGATACAGAGTAATGAAACTCTGGTTTACAAAGCAGGAAATTGAAATTCTAGTCCTTCTCTGCCACTGTGTGACTTAGGAAAAATCCCCCACCCACTCCAGGGGTCAAGCCCTCCTCATCTGTGACAGAACAAAACTGAACAGGTCTCCTTAGTTGTTTCCAGCTCTGAAATCCGTTGATTTTTTTTTTTTTTCTTGCTAGTATCTGTAGGGTCTGGAGTTCTTGGGGAGCGGCAGTTCAGTGTAAGCTTGTATTTGAACTTGCATGCACACACCCTCTCACAGACATACACACATCTTCCTAGCAGGTGACAGAGCATAGGTTTTTAATGTAGGAAAAGATCAATGTCAAATCCATGTCCAAAATTCACTACCCTTTGAACCAGAAAAACAAAACACAAAAAGTCTCTTAGCAAAAAATTCCAGCCTTATCAGAAAAACTACATCGCATCTTATCAGAAACACACCCTCGGGGCTGATGTGAACAGTGGGCAGAAATGCAGCCATGAAAATACACGTCACACTCATACTCCCTGCAAACGCAGAAAAATGCAAAGCTCTAGTGGGCTGAGCAAAAGTATTTAAAGCGTTTACATTGATCTTAATTAATCCAAGCAGCAGTTTTTCTTCCTTTTTTTCCTCTCCCCAAGACTCTGACTGTATAACAGCAAGCAAAGAATGTGAAGATAATTAATAATCATTTAATTCTCAGTCCTCTGGGTACATGACAGTAAATTTTATAAATGGCACATCATTAAAGTATTTAAGCAGCTGAGATTTCTCGCTCTTTCTCCTTAAAAAACCATCACACTCAGAGGCAACTCCCTGATCCTCCTTGCAACACCCACACAGCCCGGGGTGAAGTTAATTTCATCTCAGAAGCACCAAATTCTCTCAGGAGGGAGAGAAATCCAAAAATCTTGCTTTCCTTACCACTGGCATACGTTTTGCTCTATCCATGTACCACCACAAAGTATTACTTAATATTTTTTGTATTTAAATTTGCTCACTTATTAATTTATACTTTTAAAGGGAAATTTTACACCATAACCACAATGGAAAATCAGGGTCATCTCCATAAATAGAAGGTAGGGTAAAAATATAACAAAAGTAAAAGTTACAGAATTCAAGTGAGACATAGCAGCTGGCCAAAGGGTCTGAGCCTGAGGCTTACCCCCCAGCTACTTAGGCATAGAATATACAGGCGCTGAATTTTGTCAAATATTTTCTACCTTGTTACCACCACCATGATCAAGATATGGAATTTTTTTTTTTTCATGACCCCAGAGAGTCTAACTATGTTAAAGGCCTGGAGATAGAGGAGAGAAGACAGCACGTGTTAGAAAGAAAGGCATTAAAGATGCAGTAATACCTGGCTGAGACTCCATTCCTTCTGACAAGTTCAAAGAGAAAATAGCACTGAAAATAAGAATGAGTTCTCAGTATACGTACTGTACTTGTTGGTAGACCACCTAAAACCATCTCACCTGCCATGGGAGCTACGTGGCCCAAATTCAGGCATCAGTACCAGGGAAGAAAGCAAAAAGCAGAAGCTGTGGTGGGGGATTCAGAGGTTGCTGCCCTAGGTCCTCTATGCCTTAATGTCTTTGCACATGCTGTTCCTTGGCCCCAAACTCCCTTTCATACCTCCTGACCTCACTTCTTCTAACAAGCTACTATTTATCCATCATGATTTAACATAAGCCGTCTCGTCCTGGAAGCCCTCCTTGACTGCCAGGACTGGATCAAGCAGCTCTCCTTCTCTGTTCCCAGATCTGACAGAATCCCACCCTAAAGTCTATCCACAGATTCATTTTCTGTTTACCCCCATGTGCTTTTTGAAGGCAGATGGGGGTCTTTGGTCAATGGTAATAATAAATGATGCATCAAAAATGTATGGAGAACTTACATGCCAGACACTGTTGTAGGCACATTGCATGTAGGAAATTAATCCTCTCAACAACCAATGAGGTGGACACTGTTTACTGTCCTTTTGTAGATGAGGAAACTAAGACACCAAGAGGTGAATTCACTTGCCTGAAGTCCCACGGCTTGAACCCAGGCAGACTTGAGTGCCTCCCAACCACAAGGCCCAGGGCTCCCAACCTGAGAACAACTGGCATTGGGGACTGGCAAGTTCTTTGGTGCAGGGGTTGCGTGGTGCAGTATCCCCTGCCTCCGCCCACTAGATGCCAGTGGGAGCGTCCCTGCCTCCCTCCCAGTGGAGACAACCAAAACTATTGCTGAGCATCACCAAACATCTCCTGCCGGGCAGAATCACCCCCAGCTGAGCACCTCGGCCCCAGCACAGCACACAAGGCCTACACCCGGGAGAGGCCCAGAGGCTGCTGGCAGCATCCCCCATGAGTCATGCGTAGATGCCGCCTGAACTGATTCAGCAGTGAGACAGCTGCTCACTGTCAGTCCTGGCAGGTAACACTCAGCTCTGCAGACGTCTGAAAATACTCATTACCACCCCTCCTGCTATCATGTTCCTGGGTTCTGACCCCAAAGCTAGGCCTCATGAATATGTGGGGAGATCTCTGGCCACTTCTAGGAACTGCATGACAAAATTGCTAGAGAGGCCAGCCCTGCCTGCCATCTGCTAGGGGTCTGCACTGAGACTCAGGTGTCAGTCAACAGAGCAGCACTGTGTAGGGGACCCCAGACTTGGGGAAAGCCCATGTGATGATGTTGGCAATACACCCCAACAGCTCTCCTGACAAAGGCAAAAACACAAAGTATAGTCAATCAATGGGGCCTATTATGTTATTATTGAAAAAATCTTTTAAGTGAAAATTCTGCCTTTTCTGTGATATAGTTCCTCTATTTTACAACTTGAAAAGTATGATATGACACTATTCCCTGAACCCCTTCAGAAGTTTTGTGATTCGAGTAAGGCACCAACCCCATATACCAGGGGTGGCAGGTTCAAGCCTGGCCCAGGGCCAAAACTGCAAAAGTTTTGTGGGTTCTTTTTTTTTTTGAGACAGAGTCTCACTCTATTGCCCAGGCTAGAGTGCTGTCGCATCAGCCTAGCTCACAGCAACCTCAAACTCTTGAGCCCAAGCGATTCTCCTGCCTCAGCCTCCTGAGCAGCTGGGACTATAAGCAGCCACCACCATGCCTGGCTGGTTTTTCTATTTTTAGTGAAGACAGGGTCTTGCTCTTGCTCAGACTGGTCTTGAACTCAAGAATTCATGAGATCCTCCCGCCTCAGCTTCCCAGAGTGCTGGGATTACAGGCACAAGCCACTGCACCCAGCCCAAAAGCTTTAAAAAAGAGAAAAAAGGAAGAAATTTTTATAAAAATAAAATGGATTGGTCAGCACTTTGGGAATTCTCTTTTTCATCACAGATTCTGCTGACCTTCAGAAAATGTGTGCAGTAGATAAAGAGCGACTCCAACGGTCCCTCCATTCATGCTTTGTACTCCAGGCTACCCGGGAACAGATCACCTAAATCTTACTAAAGTGCTAATGACTCAGTGAACATGTCATAATGAAAATGATAACAGCTAACAGAGCTATACCATTTACTTAACACCAAGAATACATATTACACGTATTAATGTTTGTCTCACAAAAACCCTATGAAGCATATCATGTGCTTTTCTCATTTTATAAATGGAGAAAATGAGGCTCAGAGAGGGTAATTTGCCAAAGTCACATTTTTTCTAACCAGCAGAGCCAGGACTTGGTCTCAGGTAACTTGGCTCTTCTACCCGCCTAACCATTACTCTACCCTGCTTCTCAAAAAAAGTGGCTACTTCCTGGATCCGGACACCTTAACCAGGCAGCCTCAAACTTTTTAAACAGGGGGCCAATTCACTGCCCCTCAGACCGTTGGAGGGCCAGACTATAGTTTAAAAAAAAAAACAACTATGAACAAATTCTTAGGCACACTGCACATATCTTATTTTGAAATAAAAAACAAAACGGGAACAAATACAATTCACACGGCCACATGGGGCCCGCGGGCCATAGTTTGAGGACCCTGCATAGAAACAAGGTTATTACTGGAACAGGTACAGCTCTAGGGGCCCCACTGTCTCACGCAGGAGGCAGACTTCCCTTGACAATTGAAGACACAGATTCCTTTCTTCTGGAATGTTCACAGTCCCTCCACTTGCCCCAGGATTGAGTCAAGGATTATTTTAAAAATCACAGTCAGGCCACACAGTGGTGTCCGCCAGAACCTCTCCTCCTGCTGTCGCTCAGCCTCACAGACAAGACATACAGCCAAGTCTGAGGTGGCCACTCAGTGCCAACCCACCAGCCAACAGATCACTTTTGAAAAAAGGAACAGCAAGAGGACGACTTCTCTGCCTAGAGCGACAGCGGGTGGAATTTTCGGGAAGCAGAATAGAATGACCAAAATAGAAACCCACCTAGGGAACCTCCAAGAGGCAGCTGTCCTTTGACATGCAAAGTTAAATGGTGCTTTCAGGCTGGAGTGACTTGGAGGAGACAAGCCAGGGCCTGGCTTAGGGACTGGATACCCCTCAGACATTCTACAGGGCTGCAGAGCCACAGCCCATCCCTGGCCACGGTGCCCCGACGCACTGCCATGAGCTCACCCTGGAGGTGGCGTGAGTCCCAGGCTCAGGGTCGAGACATCACTGACTGTCGCCACGGCAGCGCTCAGGATGCCATAATCTGGCACCAAAGATCTGCAGCCAGAGGCAAGGAGCAGATGGAGGGATCATCCTGCCCCTGGCCCAGACAGGACTCTGACTCCTGTAACTTCCGGCCCATTAGAGGTTGTGAGGAATTGCAAAAGGGAGCGGGAAGGTGGATGGAGTTTTCATCTGGTCTGTTTGCACCACCTATGGGAAAGAACCTCTGAAAAGTGACATTGCCGGGCGGCGCCTGTGGCTCAAAGGAGTAGGGCGTTGGAGTTGGCGGGTTCAAACCCAGCCCCGGCCAAAAACTGCAAAGAAAAAGTGACTGATTACCTTTAAATAATAAGACTGACACGCCACAAACTTTCCAATAAGCTGCCCGGACCCCTGCTGTCCCCAGCCATGTACATATGCACAACACTATTTGGATTCCCAGTCAATGAATCATGTGTCTTAAATAATGACGAGAGTCAGGTTGTCACACCCTTCATTCAGAGGTGACACATACAGACATGGGGCCTGAAAGCTGAGAAATTCCATGCAGATAAATCAGGTCCAGAAACACCAGGAAGGAAAAGAAAGACATTTACCATCCTGTCTCGGTCAATGTGGAACCACTGGAAAAAGCCACCTTGAACGCTATGGTCTTTGCCGATCTTGTTCCAGCTAAGACAGCTGTCTGCCTTCACCAGACAGGGCCAAGAGAAAGGCTTGGTAGTGCCTCCCAGGCAGGCTGCCATTAAGGCCGGGAGCCGGAGACACAGGACTAGGGTGATCTGTGAGCAATGAGGCTTACAGACCGGCTGCTGGCATGGCCCTTTGCAAAAACACACGCGCCCGCATGCTGACACGTATTACTTTTGGAAAGGGGTGGAGAATGTATGGAATCTGCAACCCGCAGCCCTCAAAGTCACCTTTTAGATGGGGGCAGCAGAGCCCGGGCATGTGGCAGACTCAAGGACTCATCTCCATCCTCAAATTTGGATGGAAAGAACGGCCTCTTGCTGCTTTAAAGGAGCCCTTCTGCCTTGATGAATTCCAGGGAGATTCCTATTTTTATTCATTCTAATAGCTGACGTTCACTGTGCCCGGAGCTTTCACATTCTCTTTCTCTCTCTCTCTCTCTCTCTCTCTCTCTCTCTCTCTCTCTCTCTCTCTCTCTCTCTCTCGTTTACAACTTCCATGGGAGGGAGGTAATCTCAATGTTTCCATGTTAAAGAAGTTAAAGTTCACAACAATCAGGGGAAAAGCTGGGGTTCAAACCAAAGTCATCACTTAACCTGCACTAAAATGCACAACTATTTAGTGGATATCTCGTGCCTTTTCTATGTTTGCACATATACTCAAGATAGAGAAGACTTCCAGTTTCCAGTCCTCCCAGAAGGTTCCTGTGTCTCCCTTAGCCTGTCCCCTTCACCCAAGGGGAACCACGCCCTGACTTCTCTTACCGTAGTCTAGGTTTGACTATTTTTGACCATCACGTAAATAAAATTATACAGGATGGACACATCTCACTCCTTCTGCTCAACATCCCATCTGAGCTTCCTTCACACTGAGCGCAACAGTCACATCTTTTTTATTGCCATGTAGTATTTTGCCGTATGAATGCATCATAATTTATCCCACCCACCTTGCTGCACTCCCTCTGTGTTGAGGGACAGCCATTCGAGATTAAACTTGTGATTCAGAGAGGTCTGATTCTAACAAGAGAGCAGAGTATGAGACAGAGAGCAGGACTCGGGGTGGCTTCCTCCCCAAAAGGAGAAGGAAGGATCTGGTGAGATGAGTTAACAGTAATAGACTTGAGATAATCCTTCTGCAGAAACGGGGCTGACCATAGCTAAATCCACCTGCTCCCTCAGAGGCCTGCAGATGGGAGGAGGTGGATTTAGGAGGTGGGGCAGGGGGCTATCCCTTCTTTTTATCCTCTAACATACAAGGAGCCCTCAGCCTCACACCAGCCACCTCAGGGAGCTTCATCTCCAACTGATCCCCACATCCCCCGACACAGCCTGAAAAGCTGATTTCCACTTTTCTTTCAGTCAAATTAAAATCCAAATGGAAACTCCCCTTGAAGACAGTGGGCCCTATGTAACCCTTGCCGAGGGGGCAGAGATTTAAAATTAATACCTTATTGACTGACAGGTTCTTTATTTTTACTTTTCCCCAGGAGCTTTCATTTCAGTGCCACACTTAATCGGTGGCCCCTGCCAACCCCTGGTTATTAAGACATTCTTCCCTGCTCCATGGCAGCAGAGGTGATGTTGCAGACTTCAGACCGGCAGCCCACCTTCTTAGGATTACACAGGTAAACAGCCCCATTCTATAGCCTTTAAAATCACTTCTGCAGGCATTTCAGACTTAAAGGGTTTTTCCTCTCCTCATTTAACATTCCCGATTTTGCAGGCATGCCCAAGCAGGCCTGTTTTGATAAAGACCTTTATAAATCCTGAGCTTTGCAGACCATTTTCTTCCCTTCAGAAAGTTCACCCAGGCATGGCTCAATTAAAATTCACACAAAAAGGGCTGGCTTTTAGAAATATGCTTTATTAACTAAAATAGGCCCAGCTCAAAAAAAAAAAAAAAAAAAAGGCTTGTTCCCCAAAACTCAGATTATAAAACAGAGAGGACCACAAATACCAACTTAGGAAAAGCCATCTCCCTGCCCTGTGCACGGCTGACAGCCTGCCTTGGGTATATGTCTTTGGCAGATGGGGGGAAAAAGCATTGAAGATTCAAGGCACAAGGCTTTAGATCTGAACACCAGTTTATAGGAAATACAGGGGACAGAGAAACGTGTTGAAAGGCACCACGAGGATGCCACGGCCAAAATACAAAGTGTGCAGAACTTCCCGGGCAAAACGACCTTGCTTCTTCAACAAATAAATGGCAACAAAGTAGACTCCTGGCATTTCTTTATAGAATAAAAGAGGCATAATCATCATGTCAACCAGATACAACACATGAATCATGTTTGGATCTTGGTTCAAACAAATTAACTATAAAAAGACCCTTGTGAGGCAAGGAGAAAAATTTGAACACTGGATATCTGATACTAAGGAATTGTTTTAGGTTTGTTGATGGTATTTGATTTTTCTCAAGAGGCCTTATCTTTGAGAGATACATATGAATCTATTTATTGATAAAATAGTATGAAATCTGGAATTCAATTTAAAGTAATCGGGGGGGGGGAAGGAGGATATTCAGGCATGGGCGGGGTAGAATAAGACTATTATTACTATTATCAATAATAATATTTGAAGCTAAGATGGCCTTTTCAATAAATAAAAATAAGAAAATAATAATTGTTGAAGCTGGGTGCTGAGAACATGGGAGTTAATTATACCATTATCTCTACTTTTGCATATGTATTTTGGTAAAAGTTTATAATAAAAGTTCAGGGAAAAAGTCAAAGGCAGTTCTTCTTGTTTTGGGAAACTTGCACCAGGTAACTTCCAAGTAGGGAAGCGGACAGCCCCTGGCCTATCCCAGGAAGAGCCCCAGGGTCAAGGTCTTGCCTTATTCCTGAGCTTAGTTTGGGAACGATGAGCAAAGACCTAGCCAGGCAATAGCCCGGGGAATCCCAGTATGGCTGGAGCTCTGCAGAGCCTGTGTCTATTCCTGTTTGGGGAGAGGAAGGAAGAAGTCCCTCCACTGGGAGGAAGCCACAGTGCATCCAGCATGCTGTTCTTTCGGGGTTCTCCTTCCTTCCTTGGCTCAGGTAGTCCCCTGGGGCCAGGGCATGACGCCTGGGGACATACCAAGACAGGCAGCCACTGGGAACCACCCAGCCACAGTATCTGGACAATTGAAGAAGTTTCTGCAGCCAGCCAAGTTCCACGGTCAGAACTGAACAGGCATAGGAGTTAGATAATTTGCTATAGCACCAGACTCAAGCCCAGCAGTCCTCTCTAATTACCAAACAGCACACCCTTTCCTTTGCTATCCATCTTCTCTTAAGGTTCAGAAGTCATCAAAGTCCAAGGCCAATGCCCTCAAGAATTCAGGACAGCTAGATTTCTCAGACTCTGTCACCATGGCCTCCACCACTGTCATCTTGTGCTTGAATACACGGCCTCCCTGAAACCTCACGTGTGGAGGCACATACTGCACACCCCGCACACGTGCCTGTGTGTGTGGAAAGTCTGTATTGGTGAGCGCTGTCCTCACCAGTCCCGTTTCACAGCTGAGAAAATGTGAGCCCAGAGAAGGAAAACCACGTGCTCTGGAGTACGCTCATCAGGAATTCGGAAGCTTTTCATCCATTTATTTGGCAAATATTGATTGCATGCTTGCGACATGCCAGAGACTTCTGCTTAATCAAGGTCACCCAGGTGTATGGCAGCTAAGGCAGCATCTTAAGCAAGGATTTTCTGATTTTAGACCTGCAGCTCTGCCTTGCTGACCCAGTGGCTTCCGGATTTGGAGGGAACAAAGGTACAGGTACCCTAGGAGGCATGAAGGACCACTCGCTGGGATGTGAAAGAAACACAAAAATAGCAGAACTCCCATTCCTATCCCATCCTTCTCCATTTCTATTTTTGCCAGAAATTGTATAATGGTGTATTCCCATTAGGAGAACAGTAAACACAATTTATAATTACATATCAACTCTAAGGGGCAAATATGCACACACCACCCTACCCGGGACAAAGCTCGAGAACGCAGCTCTCCCTGGGATCCTGCCGCTCTGAGTAGGAGCTACTGGCAGGGACTCAGGGCCCCAAGCACCCAGGTTCAAGGCCTGCCCTGCCATTTGCCCAGAGCACGAGTCTCAGCAAAGCCAACTTACCCCCAAAGAGCCTGGCTTTATTGATCCAGGGAGGGTCTACTGCACAGCCAGGACTAAGACCTACTTGTACCTCATGCTGAAGTCTTCACATTTATTTATCCTCTGAGTGCCTTGGGTACCAACTTGAATAACACTGCTTTAAGGTTTTAAGAGCCTCTACTCCTGATCAAATTCTAAGGCCCCCTGAAGAACAGAGGGCCTTTAATTCGAAGCTAGGATGACACGTGTTCAATAGTGAAGAATGATTAAGGCAACATTATCCCCATTTCCTTTGCCTCCCTCACGAGGCCACTGCTCAATTCTAGCCCTCAGATCACCTTTCCAGCTGCACCTGGAGACATTATTTGTCCAAAGCAGGCTTATTAAGGCTTGTCCTTAACTCAACACAGACGGCAATGTCTCTGAATGTCACGTGTGTTTAGCAAACCTGCTTGCTTAGTGTAGAACTCTATTTTTAGTAAGTACCAAGAAGAAAAAAAGAAAGAAAGAAACCCAGATACTGTATCACAGCACTTCATTTGTCCCTATTTGTTTACCAGGCTGTGTCCCATAATAGCCAGGGGGGCAGGCAAGGGCAGGGACCACATTTAATTTGTCTCTATACCATCCCCCAGGGCTTGGCACAACACCAGTATTCAGTGTGTTTGCTGAACGAATGAGGTTTTAATTGTCCCCTGTGAATGGGTTGGGAGCAGGTGTTCCTAAGTTGAAGTGCAGGAAACAGGAGGGAACGGGCCACAGAAGGGGCTGTGACGCCCCCTGAGAGATGGTGTAAAAAGCACAAGGAGGGAAGTTTGTAGGGCAGTGGGGACATGGAAGGAGGGCATTGCACAAGGGGGGTGCACACGTGTAGCGTGCAGGCGCATGGGGTATGTGTCTGTGTAGGGCCTGTGGCTTTCATGAGCTTTTCAAAGGTCTGCGACCTCAGCAGTTTAAGGATTATAGGAGTGGACTCTACAAAGCAAAGGACAGTGATCAGAGGAGGCTTCTTTCCTCTTGGAAAGGTCAAGGTTGCTTTGCAAACTTGCTATATGCTTTAGCTTACCAGGAATCGAAGGAGGAACACACCACACCTACTGAGGCAAACCAGACACACACATTCCCAGTGTGTCTGTCTATCTGCAACATAGTACACGGGAAATCAGCCAGCCAAGCTCCAGGGAGAGACCAGAACATCCCAGTACCCCCATCTCTCCTGATGCATTACAAGTTGGGAGAAGAATCCATTGAATTCCCAAGCACCTAGGGGGGAATTCAACTCCTCAACTGTCTGCTGACAGCACGTCTCCCTCTTCCAAGCTGGGCTCAGCGGCACCCACCCTCATCAGGACTTGCACATCCTGGCTCCAGTATGGCTATTACTATGTACTCTGTCTCCTCTGCCATCTCCTCTGCTAAAAATAAGTAAGTCTACTTTGTACATCCCTAGAAAATAAAGTTGACGAAAATAAAGGCAGACGAAAATGGACAATTTCTTAGAAGGAAACAGCTCACCAAAACTGACTCCACTAGAGATAGAAAGTATAAATGGACCAATTTCTATAAACACAGCAGAGAAGGCCATCAGAAGCACCAGCACAAAAAAGTACCAGGGCCAGAATTATCAGAGGAATCTTATCCGACCTTTAGAAACCAGAGAGCTCCAGTGAGACATATATTGTTCCCAAGCACAGAAAAGGAAGAAAACCTAAACCTGATACAAAAAAGAGCACGGCAAATATCACCAATGAATCCTGATGAAAAAATAAAAAAACAAACTTAAGTAAAATGTGATCAAACACATGCCACCATGACTCGGAAATAATACATAGTAACAAAGTGGGGTTCTCCCCAGGAATGTTTCAATAGTAGGAAATCCATTAATAAAGCCAACATAGTAACAGGTATTAAGGAGAACACAATTTTATTTTTACACATATAGTAAAAGGTCTTTGATAAAATCCAACTGCCATTTATAATAAAAACTCTCAATGATGGCAAGGCATGGTGGCTCATGCCTTATTCCCAGCACTCTGGGAGGCTGACGTGGGTGGACTGAGCTCCCGAGTTCGAGATCAGCCTGAGCAAGAGCAAGAACCTGTCTCTACTAAAAATAGAAAAACTAGCCTGGCATTGTGGTGGTGCCTGAAGTCCTAGCTACTTGGGAGGCTAAGGCAAGAAGATTGCAAGCCCAAGAGTTTAAGGTTGCTGTGAGCTCTGATACCATAGCGCTCTACCCAGGGTAACAGAGTAAGACTCTATCTTAAAAAAGAAAAAAAAAAAAAATCTTCTCAAGGAAACAGGAATGATGAGACACTTGCTTAACATAATACATACACCTCAACCTAAGGCCAGTCCTGGAAGTGCTCTTGCTGTCAGGTTAAAGAACAAGGCAAGGATATTGGGCACTTCCACGTGATGTAACCTGCTACTAGAGGGACTAGTTAAGGTCATTAAACAAGAGAAAACAGCAGAGGCACAGTTAGAGACACCAGCTCAGGCCTGTGAGGGCAGCAGCTGGACCCTGGTTTCCATTGTTTCCCCAGAATCTAACACAATAGTCACTCAATGGCAGGCAAGCAAATAAACAATGGCTCACGGTCCTTGAACACCTCTATTAACAAAAGCAATGTTTAATAAAATGCTAGTAGCAAATCACTACCTACTGTGTTAGTGACTTAAGTGGGTTAACTCATTCAGTGTAGACAATGATCTTATAAGGTAAGTACTATAATTTCAGGCTTTTTACTGATAAGCAAAGAGAGGCCCAGAGAGGCCAATGACCTGCTCAATATCACCCTGTCCGTACAGGTTTTAAATTCCAGCTCTGCTGTGGTCCCAGCCCCCTTACTAACTGCTTTGCATGTGTCTCTCATCAAAGAAAGAGAAGAACCTTCGCAGGGAAGTTCAGAACCCAGGCTCTGCAGCAGGCCGTCCAGGGTCACCCTTCAGCTCTGTCACTACCAGCTCTGCTTTCCTGGGGAAACTGTCCCACCTCTCTGCGCCAGTGTCTTCCTCTGTCAAATGTGGTAACAGGGCCTACCTGCTCACGCCGGAGGGGTAGTGCAAGGTACTACTAAACGACTGTTACATGCTAAAGCTCAAAAAAAAGATGAGCACCCAACTTCCCTCTACCAATTCTAGCAATGGTGTCTGTCCCACTAGCAGCCCTTTTCCTTCCTTAGCTTCTGCTACCCTCATGCCCACAGTTAAAGGTAACACTTCACACACACACACATATCACCAGTATGTTGTCACCTGGGGCAGAGCCTGATAACGAGATAAGGGCTAGTGTTGGCCCTTGGGGAGTTCCATCATGCACACGCAGAGAAAGGTGACTGCTATTAACATTTGGTTAAGCCAGAGCCAGACTCCATCGGGGACAGTTCACATTTGCTCAAGATATCACCATGGCCCAGCTCTTCCTGCGTGGTAACTCTTCTGTGCTGCCTACTTAAAAGTGAAGAGTCACTATTATACAGAGCATACCTCTCTACTCCTTAAGCGTGGGCTTCACTTAGGAACTCCTTGCAAACGGCCTAGCTTGGGAGGGAGTCACTGCACAGAGGAGAAATGACAAGTGCTACCTCTGCCAGGGGGTCAAGGCTAAGATCCTCAGTGATAAATCATGTTGACAGTATGTGCCCTTGATGTGATGAGAAGCGCACTTTAGCTTAGTGCTCCTCCTTCTGAAAACCCATAGCACTGTTCGCATCGTGAGAAAAATAGCAGAAAATCCTATCAGAGGGACAGTCTGCAATAATCTACAGCCAGTGTTCCTCAAAACTGTCAAGATCATAAAAAACAAAGACATTCTGAATCTGAATAAAGGATAAACTTCAGTTAACAATCTGTCAATATTGCTTCATAAATTATAACAAATGCACAAATGTAAGATGCACAAATGTAAGATGTTAATAATGAGGAAAGAGTAAGGTATTAGGCATGTGGGAACTTTGGGGTGCTATCTTTGCAATTCTTCTGAAGCTGTTCCAAAAAATAAAGTTTATTTAAAAAAAAAAAAAAAAAAGATTCCAGGCCTTTCTCTGTGGTCATTTAGATACCCATCTAGTGGCTACCTAACATCATTTGCCAAGAAAAACTATGAAAAGCACCTCCCTTCAGATTTGGCCTGGAAACTATTTCCCCGGAAATCCCCCCACCCAACACACACAAATTAAAAAAATAAAAAATAAAAGTTAGCTGATTGCAAATCTGGGAGGGGTGTAAGTATTAGTTCCCTGCAAAACATGACTTTAATCTTAATGAACAGAAAGACCACTGATGTGAGGGTGGATCGTTTGCAGATTCTTAATTGTATCTTTTCAAAACAAAAACCGTCCCCCAGATTGCAACTCCAGGAGGCTGGTCTCTTTTGCTCGCTGATTATTTCCATATCCAGCCCAAACCCCAAATTACTAATCTCCAGGTGTCCAAGCAAAGGTGATACCCAAACTCAAATTCCTCACCTCACATGGTCAGTGAGGACATTGAGGGAAGGAAAGTAAAAAACTTGTCCCCTCATCTGCCTAACCCAGCATGTGAGAACCAGTGAGCACCCAGGACAGGCTTCCAACACAAGCCCTTCCTACGCACCAGATGCAGGCAAGCCCAGAACGGGTCTGGAAGTTACCAGCACTCTTGCCCTGAGCCTTCAACAAGCATTGGCTGGGCTGGGCTGTCAAAATCAGGAAGCCTGGTTGGTTTTTTTGTTTTTTCCAAGACAACCTGCTAACCAGAAAAATACAGTGAGGTTGGGCATATGACCTCCTCCTCCTTCTGACGAATGCTCCTGTTAAAGGCATGAAATGACAGATGTGATCTCCGCCCAGCCTGGGGAAGTCCCCAGCCCCCTCCCCCAGTTGAAGGCACAGGCTGACAGAGTTTGGGGAGATACCATTTGTAGCCTCCTAAATCCACACGCCAGCTCCTCCACCCCAACTCCTCCTCCTCGGAATCCGTTACTACCGAGGGGTAGAAGAGCACTTACTAAAGTTCAGACTGACCCACTTGGGGGTAGTCGCAAAACGCAGCAGCAGAACCCAGAGAGGAAATGGGCCGGCCTCATAATACCAAAGTCAAACCACCCTCCAGCATCAGACACAACCTCTTCCTTAGTTTCATAAACGAAGTCTCCAACAACTGCTGCTCACACGAGGTGGTGGGGACAGTGCTGTCTCACTCAGACGCCTGGAAGGAAGGGGCAGCCTCCAGCCCTGACAATTCCACGCACTGGCAACCCCTTTGGCATGGGCCCTCCTTACTAATTCATTCTTCTGCTTCCTCACCTCCTCCCTCCAAAGGCAAATAAATCCCTTCCATGGCCCTCTAGTAACTCAGCCCCAGGGAAGGAGCCAGCAGACCCCTCCCTGCAGCCAGAGCCTCGCACGTTTTGCTGTGCTAGCAGAAGCCTTCTGGGAGAAGTCACAAGTAACTGGAAACTGACTCCCCTGCAGGGCAAGAGTGAGCCGACCGCCCCCTAAGGGTGGCAGCGGTCACTGACGCCACCTCCCCTCCCTCTCACCTGAGTAGGGGCACCCTCCCCTCCAGGCCCCCGAGGGAATGGGCATCAGGAGCCCCGAGGAGCTCTGCACCCACTCCCCAGGCTCCAGCCCCTGCCTGGGCTCGGGGGCTAGGCCGGGCGGAGCCTCCACCGACCTTCGATAGGATTCAAATAGGAGTCATAGTCGAAGAGGATGGAGAAGTCGAACTCGTCTTGGGGGCTGCCCCCTGGCTCATGGCCGGGGGCGTCCCCGCCGTCGGGGTCCGGCTGCTGCTCCGGGGCGTCCATGGCGCTCCAGGCGGCGGGAGGACTGCGGGGCCGGGAGCGAGGGTAGGCGCGGCTTTCTCCGTGGCCCCTCGCCAAGGAAGGCGAAGCCCGCAGCACGCCGGGCGGGAAAGTGGCTGGAGCAGCGAGGTCACTTCCCTCGTGGGGACGCACGCCGGGTCCGGGGACGGCGCGCTTGACTCAGCGGGTCCTGGACGCGCCCAGGGAGCCGAGCAGCGGCGGCGCGAGCTTCCTGCTCGGGAGGCACCTGTTGCAGCCAGAGGAGGGGGTGGCGGGGTGGTGGGGAGGCGGGGACAGGGCGGCCAGGCCAGCGGGGGCGGGGCCGCCACCAGGCCCGGGGGGAGGGGCGCGCGCCCGGGCTGGCTGGCGCCCGGGAGGAAGGAGGCTGCTCGCCCGCCCTGGCCGCCCTGGCCGCCCTGGCCGGGCACCACGCTCAGCAATGGGCTGGGCCACCGCCGGGCGCTCGCTGCCTCGCACCCTTCCCGGTGAGCATGATGTGCCCTGCCGGACCTAGGATCTAGACAACAAAGCGGCTGCCACTAGCAGTTTTGCCACAAGGCACCCACTGATCCCACACTTTCGCCCTCGCTTTTCTTCTCCAAGAGGGTTGGGGGACACCCACTCCCTTCTACTGCAGACCTATGTCCCCAGGATGCCCATGTGCCCAAGCTGTGTCGTGAGACGTCCCCTGGCACTTCAGACACCTGCATATCCCCCAACCCAATCCCCCAGGGCCTGGGAAGGAATCGCAGATACCGAGAGCACCAGTCCCATCTGTACAGCTACACTTCTCGGCCACCTGCCACACTGCCAGGCGCTGGGCACCCAGCAGGGACTGTTGCCGCGGGAAGCTCAGGCTCTGGCCGGGGAGAAGGGGGTAGGTGGAAAGGAGATGAACACAAACCCAGCATCTCCTTAGGGTGAGAGAGAACTCACCAGGGGCATGGGATAAATCGAGGCTGGGAGGCAGGGGTCAGGTAGGGCCTCTGGGAGGTGACATTTGAAGCAACCTGACTGCTGGGAAGATCTGGTCTGGCTGTGAGAACCGAAAGAAGGAGCCAGAGCTCCAAGGGGCTGTGTTGGAGGAAGAGTGAGTTCAGTGCTGATTGAGAGGCTGGCAGGGAACAGGCACAGATGATCCCCCAGGTCCCTCTCTGAAGCTCCTGATTCCTTATGTCTTGAGTGAAGGCTCAGAAAAGTGGTTTTTATTAATTTGTTTAATTATTTTATTGAGACAGGGTCTCACTCTGTTGCCTGTGCTACAGTGATGCAATCATAGGTCACTGCAACTGTAAAGCCCTGGGCTCAAGCAATCCTCCTGGCTCAGCTTCCCAAGTAGCTGGGACTACAGGAATGGGAGTTCCCATTCCTCCACCCCCTAATGGTTACATGCCTCTCACCTAGTGAATTGTGCCTGTGCAGAATCATCCCTCCCTTCTTCTCATAACACCACCCCAGTGTGTCCTTTGGGAAAGGACTCTAACCATAATCAAGGTAGCACTATCAACCCAGTTGCCGCATCCTCCCCTGGCAAAGAAGTGGATAAATTACCTACCTGGGCCAATCAGAGAATTTTATCTCCACTAGCCTGTAAGATTCACTAAGGAAGGGGCCACAGCTTTATGTACAAGGGATGTGTAGATGAATGGATGATGAATGGGGTAGATGGATGGATGGATAGAAGAAAGAATAAATGCATGGATGGATGAATCAACTGATCAATGGAAGAATGGATGTCTGTATGGATGGACAGATGGGTGGAAGAGTGGATGTGTGGATGGATGCATTGCTTGAATGACGGAAGAGTAGACATCTGGATGGATGGATGGGTAAATGGAAGGGAATATTTGCATGGATGAATGGATCAATTGATCAACAGAAGAGTAGGCATCTGCAGGGATGGATGGGAGGATGGAGTTTGATTCCCCTTGTATGAAAAAGATCCTAGATTTCTCTTTAAGAGTTTACCTCTCTGAGGTTTATCTGGCAACCAAATTGCTAGGGCAAATTCTTATTACCAACTGTACATCTTCTTGAGATGGCCAGTAATAAAATGAAATAAAAAAGAGAAGATCACTTTACAACTGATCAAGAGCTGTAAAGCCTTCAGCCTTAGGGAGGACAGTTCAGGACATTCTAAATAAGCCCCTACCTTTCTTAGTGGTCACTCTAAGCACTGGGTATATTTTCAAAGCTTCTATGATTTGAAGTCTGCACCAAAGCAGATCGAGTTCCTTAAAGGGAAGGGGTTGAGACTAGGCCCCAAGACACAGAGAGTTTCTGCTGAACAGTGGGGAACAAGAGAGTTTTCTCCTCTAAGGAACACCTCAATGGGTGGGGGTTTGCATTGAGGAAAAGGCATAGTGTCAATCCCAAAATAAATAATTTATGTTTAGTAGCAAGAGCAGAATGCATGACCCTGATGCATCTAGACGCTGCCTGGAGGCCTTGCAGGTCTGTCAACCTTCTCTCTGACCTGCAGCTGACTGGTGGGTGCCCTGGCTTTTGAGTTTTTTCCAAATCTCTCTAACCAAGTACAATAGGAAGCTGGTGAAGTCACTAAGAGTGTGAGACTTCTAGCACACACTGGTACTGTTTGACGTTGGCCCAAGAACTCAGCTCACCTGGACAAGCATTTACCCCAAAGTTTAATTACAAATGGAGATACCTGACTGAAAGGAAAGGAAGACGTGTCACAGATTTCATTTCAAGGAAATCGGGATGTGGACGGGGAATTCCCTAGGCTCGGGCTGAATGTCGAGTAGAGGTTAGCCAGGGAATGGTGAGCGGAAGAACTAATGACAGATGGAAAAATGCGTTCAAAGGGTCCGAGGCAGAAGGAAGAATGAAATGTTGGAGGACCTGAAAGAAGACTGGAATGGCAGCTGCTCAGAAGATGGGATAAGACAAGGCCCAGGTGCTAAGCGGGGGGCTGAGCTGAGAGTTTGGGGTCTGAGGGCAATAGAGAATGACCAAAGTGTCTTAGGCAGTGCATGACACAATTACTTTTGAGTTTTTAAACAACCCCTCTGGGTTCTGTGTGTGGAGAAGAAACAGCAGGTGGCAAGGCTTAAAGTAGGAAGTTCAACTGGGGGTTCTTTCAGCCATCCAAGCAAAGATAATGGGGGCTTGCACTACCGTGGTGGCAACAGAGGTGGAAAAGTGTGGAAGGACAAGAGACACAGAGACTCTCATCCTTTGGTCCATCCATGAGTTCTCTTCTTATTCTAGGCTACCTGTTAAAATGGAGAGTAACTTGATCCTAACAAAAATATTCAAGAAGCACTGACTCCTGGGCTCCCCCCAGCACCCTAGGATATTGAGTCCCCACCTCCTTCAAGGAGTCCATGGAGGTATGCACCGCCCCAGCTCTCCTCTCCTCTCTTCACCTTCTGGTATAAAACTCAAGTTTGTCTACAGCCTGGGGCTCTCCCCAGAAGTCTGGGCTCATACATCCAGTTGTCCACACAACATCTCCATCTGGGATCTAACAGGTGTCGCAAAGTGAACACATTCAAAACCAAACCCTACACCCTCTGAAGCGCCCCTTCCCCCATCCCCCGACTCATGCATTACACACTCGCTAATCCAGTTCTCCCATCAAACACTGAGTGGTCCTGAAGTCCTCTCCTGTCCTCACACCCACACGCCAGCCCTCAGCAAATGTGGGGCAGCCCCATCTTCAAAATGCAACACAAATCCAACCATGTCTCACCAACTTCTCTGTTCTTCCCCCCACCACCAATAACCCAGCCCCTGTCATCTCTGGCCTGGATGATTGCAGGAGCCCCCTCTCTGTACCTCCTGCTCACTTTTGCTCCTACGCGGAGCAGCCAGAGGGAACCTTTAGGAATATACATCAGCAAACTGTGGTGTACGTCCACCATGGAATAGTATGCAGCCATAAAAAGATGGAGACATCACATCTTTTATGTTTACCTGGATGGAGATGGAACATATTCCTCTTAGTAAAGTATCTCACGAATGAAAAAAAAAAAAAAAAGTATCCAATGTATTCAATACTACTATGAAATCAATATATAATCACCTACACATTCATACAAATGGTAAAACGTAACTATAGTCCAGAAAGTAGGAGGGAAGAGGAAGAAAGGGGAGGGGAAGGGGGAGGCGGGAGGAGGGAGAGTTTTGGGGGGGAATCACCCCTAATGTGCATAATGCAATGGTACATTTCAAAACTTTTAAGAAAAGAGTAAGCAAATAAGTAAGCGAGGTGATGGATGGGTTAATCAGCTCAATGTAAGCATTTCACATGGTCTATCAAATCAGAACACAGTACCCCATAAATGCAACAATGTACACAGTTATGATTTAATAAAGAAAAATAAATAAAAATACCAGAATAATAAGAATAAAAGAATATACATCAGCAGCTTCCCATGACTCTTAGAATTGGATACAAAGCCCTTGGTCCACAAGGCCCTCTGCAGGCTCTATACGGCACCTCCCACCAGCTCTCTTTGCTCTTTGCCTCCTGCCATTCTCAGTTCTATTTCCTCTGCCACCTGTTCCTTAAAAACTCCCAGCATCACTGCATCCCAGGGTCTTTGCTCCTACTGTCCCTCTGAGACTGCCTGGCCACTGCCTCACCTTGTTCATTTCTCAGTTCAAATGTCACCTCCTGCTGATCCCCTCTGTACCACAGAGTACAGAGATCCCATGGCATCTCTGTACCCTGTGTTCCTCACAGCCCTTCTCCGTAGGGTGTATTTTATTCTTATGCATATGTGTTTATCTGTTTGTTGCCTGTTCCTCTCACTTGAATGTAAGCCACACAAGGGCATGATTTGTTTTCCTAATGAAGGTATCTAGGATTGTCAGGGTTAGCAAATAAAAACACAGGACATCCAGTTCAATTTGAATTTTAGACAACAAATGCTTGCTCTTTTAGAATAGTCCCCAGCTCGTGGAGGCAAAAGAATGAATGGAAGAACGGTGTCAACAGCCCTTCCCCCTGAGATCAATCAGTACATGAAAAGGCTTCTGAAGAAACCAAGTAACTCTAAAATCGATCTCTAAAAAACTCTTTAAAAGCTCTAAGAGAGAGTGACAGAGACAGAGAGACACAGGGGAAAGAAAAATGACTGTTCTCTGTAAAGAAAAAAATGTTCTTTTATAGAAAATATGTTCCTGGGGTCATCATAACAAGACTTGTAGATGTAAATCCCTCCCACCCCCTCCAGGCTGACCTTCCTGAAGGTTAATGGCATCCACAGGCATGAAGACATAGATGTCTGGCTCAGACTAGACTGATCTTGTGGTATACCAAGGAAAAGCCTAGAACTGGAAGGCCTAGATTTCAACTGGAGTTCTTCCTCTAACTTACCCTGTAGCCTTTAAGCAAGACACCTGACTTTTCTGGGCCTCAGTTTCTCCTGTACAATAGGAGGCGGTAAATTAGATATTATCTGAGTTCCCATTCCAACTCTTAATGCTCATTTAACACGACTAAGGAAAACACAGCTAACTTGAGTAGCAATCACGGGTGTAGCATGTGGAGCCTCAGAGAACCCCAAACTTAGAAGAACCCTGCACTTGGGTGCATGCTCTGCTGTCATCATCATAAAGTTCTTTATTTTTGAAGAAGTAGTCATGCATTTCCATTTTGCACCATACCCTGATAATCATGCAAGTGCTACTCAACTTACAATGGGGTTACAGCTCAATGAACCCATGGGAAATTGAAAATATCTTGTTGAAAACGAATGTAATACACTTAGCCTACCATATGGTCAGAACGCCTACAGGTGGGCAAAATCGTCCAACACAAAGCCCCTGTCATACTCAAGTGTTGACTAGTCCAAGTAACTTACTGAATACGGTACTAAAACTCATATGGGTACTCAAGGTACAAGTGTACCCATATGTCACTTTTACACCCTCGTAAAGTCAAAAAATCATAAGTCAAACCACCATAAGCCAGAGACCGTCTGTGTAATGAATAAATCGCAAATCCTCATCACAAACCGCACATCCTGACAACCCCCCATTATAATAAAACACTGCCTATAAAAGGCAGGCCTTGAAACATTTCAAGTCTAATTCAAAAAGTAGGAACATTCTTTACCAGATTCCAGAAATGATCCCCCTCCAAGTTCAAGCACCGTCTGGGACTCATTGTTATTCCGGGTGTTAATATTATAATTTATGGACAGAGGCACCTGACTTCTAGGGGCCTGGCCCTGGGGTAGAGGCGGCAGAAGCAAACTTCAAGAGGGGGCCAAAAATAAATTATCAAATAAATTATGTAATCAAATCATATAAATCATATAAATTATCAAATAAATTATGTATTCACACAATGTTTTAAAACACCAAAATGAACAACAAAGAAAAGTCCTTGGTGAACAAACGATTAGAATTTTTTTTTTTTTTTTTTTTTGAGACATTCTCTTACTGCGTCACCCCAGGTAGGGTTCTATAGTGTCATGGCTCACAGCAACCTCAAACTACTGGTTTCAAGCGATCCTCTTGCTTTAGCCTCCTGAATAGTTGGGACTATAGGTGACTGCCACCTAAACTGGCTAGTTTTTCTATTTTTAGTAGAGAAGGGGTCTCTGTCTTACTCAGGTTGGTCTTGAACCCCTGAGCTCAAGCAATCCACCTGCCTCAGACTTCCCAGAGTTGCTGGGATTACAGGCGTGAGCCACCACTCCTGGCAATGATTAGAATTTTAATAAAGACTGGATCAGTTCCAGTGCCACGGGAGTCATGCCGATCCTGTCTCTACCTAAAATCTTTATGTTTTAGGTTATTGTGGCCTTTTCGTATTGATTTTGATTTTTAAAATATTACATTAAAATATGGTTCACCATAATTACTGAGATTTTTGGTACCTCCCCCTACATTTTCTTTTCTGTAACCTCATTTTCCTCCCCATGTTCTTGAAAAGCCATTTTCAGGAATGGACTCCTTCTAGATTAGGGAAACAAGACAACTTGCCTTTCCCTTAAACTATGATCCTTGTCCTTAACTGTGCAGAAGATCTCACCATCCCTCCCCATCTTCTTCTAAGTCAGAGCCTCAAGAGGCAGGCGGGTGGGGTGGGGGTGGTTACTCTCTGTAACCTCTACCCACCCCCATCCCATTTCTCAACCAGTCTACCTATCAGCCTTGGCCCACTAACCCCACCCCACCCCCACCCCCCATCACTCAGGCTGTCTTCCTCAATGACTGTAACCCCCAGGATTGTGTTTCTCCTCTGCATTCTCTCTCCTGCCAGATGCTCTGCAGATTCCAACATCTGTGTCAATTTCATAATCTTTGAAGTCAGGGAGTGATGAGGCCGAGCAAGCTAACTCAAAGCCACCCATCGTCAGCCCTCACCAGCAAGTCCAAACCCTGGAGTGCGTTCCTCTCTGCTCCCTCCACAAAAGCAGGACATCCTCTTCTCTCCCTCTCATTCCTTCCTCAACACAATTGCTAGGCTTCACACCACTTTATCTGACTTTCAAATGCTAACCAGCCCATCTATGCATCCTGGGTGCCCCCATACCACCCAGCCAAGAGCCTTCCCTCTCTTAGACTCTCCAGACCACCTCAGGGCTCATGGGCTGAGTGACAGAAGTGAAGGATCCCGACCCCACAGAAGTGATTTGTCCCCTTCAGGGATTCCTATAAGATTATTTGGCTGAAAGAAAGTAATAAACTGAATTTAAAACAATAAAATAATAATAAAAAGGAAAGGCAGCTAACCTGAGCTGACCACTTTGTCTACACTGAGAATTTCATGGGCACAAATCTCCTTTAAACTCCAAGCACTTCCCATAGGTGAGGATTATGGGCACCACCACCCCTCCATCCCGGCCCAACCTTTCAGTTAAGAAAACCATAAATCACACTATAACAAAGATAGTTGTACCAGAATGCTTAGTGCAGCCCAATTCATAATTGCTAAGTCATGGAAAAAACCCAAGTGCCCATCAACTCATGAATGGATTAATGAATTGTGGTATTTGTACACCACAGAATATTATGCAGCTATAAAGAAAGATGGAGACTTTGCCTCTTTCACATTTACATGGATGGAGCTCGAACATATTCTTCTTAGCAAGGTATCCCAAGAGTGGAACAAAAAGTACCCAATGTACTCAGCCCTAATATGAAACTAATTTATAGCTTTCATACGAAGGCTATAACCCAATCTCAGTATAAGAATATGGGAAAGGGGGCAAGGGAGAGGAAGGGAGGGGGAGATAGGGTGGAGGGAGGATGATTGGTGGGTCCACACCTAGGGTGCATGTTGGAAGGGTGCAGGTGAAGTTTACTAAGTGTAGAGTATAAGGGTTTAACACAATAATTAAGAAAATGCCATGAAGGCTATGTTAACCAGGTCGGTGAAAATATTTCAGACTGTATATGGAACTAGCACATTGTACCTCATGATTGCATTATTGTACACAGCTATGAAAAAAAAAAAAAGGAAAAAAAAGAGTGAGACATTGTGTCTACTAAAAATAGAAAAAAGTAGCCAGGCTTTGTGGCAGGAACCAGTAGTCCTAGCTACTCTGGAGGCTGAGGCAAGAGAATCGCCTGAGTCCAGGAGTTTGAAGTCACTATGAGCTAGGGTGACGCCATGGCATTCTACCCAGCATGACAGAGTGAAACTCTGTTTCACAAACAAAACAAAACAAAAAAAGAAATGACTAACAATCTTAACACAGCCAAGTATTTGCTCCATCTTTCTAAGCACAGATTTTCTTTTATAAAAAAAATTGGTTTTGGGTAGTGCCTGTGGCTCAAAGGGGTGGGGCACTGGTCCCATATGCCTGAGGTGGCGGGTTCAAAGCCAGCCCAGACCAAAAACTGCAAAAAAAAAAATAGATTTTTAAAATTAAAAAATTTAATTATGATGGGTACATAATAGTTATATATATTTATAGGGTACATATGATGCTTTGATGCAGGCATACAATGTGAATTAATCAAATCAGGGTAATTGGAGTATTCATCACTTCATTTCTAGCTCCACTGTTATGGTTATTTAAAAGTATATCCTAACTTATTGTGGATTATAGATACTTTGTTGTAGTGTCAAATATTGTTTATTCTATCTAACTATATTTTTGTATACATTAACTATCCCCACTTCATCTTCCCCTCCCTGATAAATTTACCAGCCTCTGGAAACCATGGTTCTTTTCTCTGCCTCCATGAGATCAATTATTTTTAATATTTAGCTCCCATATATGAGTGAGAACATAAGAGATTTATCTTTCTGTGAGCACAGATTTTCTAACCATAAAAGCAAGGCATGTTCAATGTAGAAAAATTAGGATATACAAATGAGCAAACTAAAAAAACTATACACACACATATTACATATATATGTGTATATATTTATCTCACACCAAATCTCACTGAAGGAGAAATATCATTAATATTATAGTCTAAGGTCATTCAGACCATTCTCTATGCATATCTTTATACATGTATACCAAATGCACTCATTTATAAACTGTTTTTTTCCACATAGCAGAGCATGATCATCCTTTCATGTCACTAAAAATTCATTTACTATATAATTTTGAATAGTGGCATAGAATTTTACATATAGATATACTTCTATTTATTAACCAGTCCTGTATTGTGGACATGAGAATTTTTTCCAGTTTCCTACTAACAGAAGTAGCATAAAAGTGAACTCTAAATCTCTATACACATACCTGTACATGTAAAAATAAATCACTGCAAGATAAAGAGGCAGAAGGAAGAAGTGAATAATGTGAATGAAGGAAAGAGAATCACTGTTTCACCTAAGAGTTTAAAAGGTAAGCTTTTGGCAGAAGATGAAAGTCTGGAAAAGGGAAGGCAGCCAGAAAATTCCTGAAAAAAATGAAGGCACTTGCAGGATAATGACTAATCTTGTCAAACTCTTCCAAGAGTGCATTTGACATATTGGGCCTTATTTAAAATTTTAATAATCTTTGAGGAACTGAAATATTGTCACAACTTTTAAAATAAGTAAGTCAATGGAATTTTATCAGTGAATCTGGGAAACACAAGAACAAGTCCTAGTCTGGGATAAAGAGCCAGGGAAGTGAAATCTACCACCTGACACAGTTGGGTAACTGTCTAGAAAACAAGCAACCAATCAGGTATAAAGTAAGCTTGTCCAGGGGAAAGTTCATTGGGTTTGACCAATTTCATATTTATACTAGAGGGCTCCCTAATCAGTAAAAAGAGTTCTTTTCTTTTTCTCTTTGAACATACTATTGTAACTATGGTATTACATTTTAGCTCAAGTTTTCTATTAAGTCTGAAACCCTAGTCAACTCTTATTGATCTTAGGTTTCATTATTTTTCAATCTTGCTTCTCTTTGTTATCTGATCTGCTAGTCTTTATGTCATTTTTCATTGCTAGACAATTGGCTAAAGTCTGGATAAGAGATACATTTAGATAAGCAATTTCTGTTACTTTTTGACAGCGAGAAAGGATAAATGACTTCCTTGCTGTCAAAAAGTAACAGAAATTATAAAAATGGATCTCAGGACAAAATTAAGTCTGATGATCTAGTGGAACAAAAATAAGAAAAATTAGGCTAAATTATAGACATTTAAAAAACAATTTCTGGTTTCTTACTTTTAAGTCCATATGGGCTAAAAAATAATGTTGAGATGGTTTTTCCATTGGAATGGGAGACAGATCCTGGTTTGATTTTAGCCAACTAACTTTATCGTATGTCTTTGGACCAGTCATTTGTCTTCTGAGTCAGAAGTATCTAAAGCAAATCTTAAAGTCATAAAATTGCCTGGCTGAGCGTGGTGGCTCATGCCTATAACCTTAGCACTCTGCGAGGCAGAGGTGAATGGATTGCTTGAGCTCAGGAGTTTGAAACCAGTCTGAGCAAGAGTTGAGATTCTGTCTCTTCTAACAATGGAAAAACTAGTTGTGCATTGTGGTAGGCACCTGTTGTTCCAGCTACTCAGGAAGCTGAGGCAAGAGGATCGCTTGAGCCTAAGAGTTTGAGGTTCCTGTGAGCTGTGCTGCCACAATACTCTAGCCTGGGGCAACAGTAAAACTCTATCTCAAAAAAAAAAAAATTGCCTTAGAGAAATTCTTTCAGGGGATATCAATTTTGATAATAACACATACTGTCTAGAAGGGCTTTAAATGGAAATTTTTCTCTTTTAAAAAAGTACTTCCTTAATAGTTTTCTTTCACTATAATCTATGTTTTTATATTTGATAACTTCTAGCTCAATTCATATGAATTAATGAGGCTGTAATCTATAGGATTTCACTGTATTGGACTAATGAACATAAGATTTTTAGAAGGAAAACCAAGTTTCAGCTCAGCCTATTCTCTATTATTTGAGCATTACATAGATCCAAATGTTATAGGTTCATATTTTATTTGCTGTCTTGTCCCTCATCGCTAAGTTCTCTTCAGGCACATGCCCCATAGTCATATTTGACAAAATGACATCACCTCAAATAGTATTATATGCCAGCATATGTTAGTGAATTAATGAATAAAGTTTGGTAAGGAGACAGCAAAAAATTTAAAGTCATTCTCACTGTCAATACTGAGAAAGAGTAAGACAAACTTCACAATAAAGGAAGTAATAGACAGAAGGGAAACTCCATAACTCCAGTTCTTCTCAGTCCTAGCCTCAGGGGGAAATTTAAATATAAAAAAACCTACTTACCTTTTCTTGAGCCAACCATTTTTCCAGTACAAGAAGCCAGAGCCAGGCTAATCGTTGAGGGTTGATATCCTGCCCACATCTGAAAAAGGAGGAAAGAAAGACTTTGTAAAGAAAGTTTCTATTGACATTTTCTATTTCATGATCAAGATTTAGATTTCACTACTCAGTATGTTTTAAACCTGAACAAGCAAGACGTCCTAATGAGATATTTTCAAATGTATATGACAGTTCAGTAAAACACTAGAACCAGAACAGAACACCAATCCCATCTCTACTCCCCTGTCCAGTCTTATATTTAAGTGAAATAACAATGCACAGAAAAACATACTAGTTAATGTTATCTAAAGTCCTGAACACAGAAACTGAATCAAATATCCTTAGAGGAAAAATTATTTATTTATTTATTTAGAGACAGAGTTGCACTCTGTTGCCCTGGGTAGAGTGCTGGGGCATCATAGCTCACAGCAACCTCAAACTTTTGGGTTCAGGTGATCCTCTTGTCTCAGCCTCCTGAGTAGCTGGGATTATAGGCACCTGCCACAATGCTCGGATAGTTTTTCAATTTTTAGTAGAGACAGGGTCTCACTCTTGGTCAGGCTGGTTGTGAACTCCTGAGCTCAAGCAATCTACCAACTTCAGCCTCCCAGAGTGCTAAGATCATCAGCATGAGCTACTGTGCCTGGCTGTAAAGTTTTATTTTTAACCATATAATAAAAACAGGGTTATAAGAATTCATAAGCCTGGGCGGCACCTGTGGCTCAGTGAGTAGGGCGCCAGCCCCATATACCAAGGGTGGAGGGTTCAAACCCAGCCCCGGCCTAATTGCAACAAAAAAATAGCCAGGCATTGTGGCAGGCACCTGTGGTTCCAGCCACTCAGGAGGCTGAGGCAAGAGAATCGCCTAAGTCCAGGAGTTGGAGGTTGCTTTGAGCTGTGATGCCGTGGCCCTCTACCTAGGGCAACAAAGTGAGACTCTGTCTCTAAAAAAAAAAAAATTCATAAGCTGTCTTTAACGTTAAGAATTCAGATAATAAGTGGCTAGAAGGAAAATCACTTAAATTCTTCATCCTATGTTTGGTAATATATAACCCTAACATAACAGTCAAAGTAAGGAAAATCCAGGGAAAAACTAAACCAATATATTTGATTCCTATACCACTATTTTTTAATAGTACTGCCAGGTAGAACTTCATTAAAATAACTGTGGTTCCAGGGGACAAGAAGGGGTCAAGGAGCAAATACAGAGATAGCACCAAGGTGTGAGGGAGTTATTTTGAGGTGATGGAACAGTCCTGTATCCTTATTACACTGGGATTACATGAATATATTCATGGATAAAATTGCACAGAACTATAAATGAAAAAAAATGCAGATTACATGATGATGAAAACCAAATAAGATGTATAGTGTTGTTAACAGTCATGTACCACTGTCAGTTTCCTGATTTTGATATTGTACCTAAAAGCTACATGAGACGTTACAATTGGGGGAAATTGGGAGAAGCATACACTGTACTCTACTATTTTTACTTCTCTGTGCATCTATGATTATTTCAAAATAAAGTTATAAGTGAGTGAACTTTCAGTCCTTTGTTAAAGCTACAACAATATCCTCAATCTCATAAGCAAGAATGAGAAAATGTGCTTTTTTGAAAGCAAAGAAAATAATGTTTGAATGCAGTTCTACCATCTACATTAATGATGACAAACAAAATTTGGTGGTTTCATGTGTACTTTGGTGGCCAGATGAAATCCAGTTGCAGATGATAATCTAAAACCAATAATAATTTTCAGAGCATGTGTCATATACCTGCCTCTCCTAATTCTTCAGAGGGTAGTTGAGTGTGGCACAGTGACCAGAACCCGAATATTGAGCCATGTGTTTTCTGTCCTGTGACTGTCTGTGGGAAGGGAGATCCCTTACCTCAGCAGATCTGGACATACCACCAGTGCCTGAAGTATGTCTTCCACTCTCTTTGGGATATCCCCTCGTGCCTCGTGCAGCTGAGGTACACATGCCTGTGCCAGCTCCCATTCTCCCCTTCGCAGGCACTCACAGAAAAATCTGAAAAGCTGCTTCTGGGAAGCATCCTCCTCTTTTCCAAATGGATGACTCATTTTCCCAGCACAAAGTGCAGAGAGATAAAAAGAGAAGAATTATGCTGAACACATTCTCAATTTTCTCATTTGTGGAGTAACTCCTAGAAACAACACATATAAGCGTCAGAAGAAAAGAAAGGATCTCTGTTTAGACAAACGAGCAACAACTGGCCCAGCTAGGAAAGGCGGGACTTAACATCCCTAATTATAGTTTTAAGTTTAATTTAACACGTTTACTGTCCCTCTGAGAACTGTCTCTTTCTCCAGGGAATGGATCCCATCTCTTTACCCTTATCCTACATTTAATAATATCAATCGTCGCATTAGCCCAGTGAGCAGACCCGTAACTCCACTTGCGCATTCCCTTCAGAACTTTATGTCCAGTCCTACTCCAAATCTCCAGGTGGTCGCCTCCTCAAGGATGAGAAATTCAGCAGGAACCTCCCTAGTTTGAACCTTGTGTTGAAGCAGAAGATTGAAGATGATAAGAGGAATCTGTGCCAGAATTGGAGAGTAGGGAGGAGGTGGGACGCAGGGACGATCCTTACCGGAGTGGTGGACAGCGCCCCCGCCTTCTCTGGGGTGCCTTACACTCACCTGCTCCCCGCGCCCAAAGCAATAGAGCTTCCAGCGCAGCCATGTTTGAGCCGGGTCAGGTGACAGATCCGACTCCGTACAGTGGTGGTGAGAAAGTGGTGGTGACGACTGAGAGCGCCACTCCCATTGGCTCAGTGGAGAGAAGATGAACATAAAGTGCCATATTTGTTTGGGTCACGTGACGCTGCCTGGCCAGACTAGGGAAAGCTCGGAAAGAGTAATTCAGCCACCTGGCTGTGGCAGCCCCTCGGCCCAACATCTTCAGTTCTGCATTCGCCCGAGCAGGTGGCAGAATGAATTGTGCTTTTTTTGTGTGTGTGTGGTTATTTGTTTCGCTCTCTCCACCCCCCCACCACCCCAGCCCCCAGCATTTGAAGTCAACATTTTCTGAGCGACAACCAGTGGACAGTGCTTTGCCGGGCGCCGCGGATACCCGGAGCTAGGAGACCTGGGTCCTCCTCCATTATTATTCTGTCTGGGCTCTCTTCCAACCCTAGAACTCCACGGTCTGAATCCCCACATTCTTCTGCTTCTCTGCATTCATTTATTTGCTCTTTACGCGACAACTGTTAATTGACCAGTGTGGCAGGCCCTGTTTTAGCAGTTGAATAACGTTATCTATCTTTCTTCTTAAGTGAGGGTTGCTGACCAAAAATTCGGACACCGTGGGCTAAATTAAAAGGTAGAAGTATGCACAAGGGATATGAGAGCAAATAATGAGCAAAGACTTTTCACAAATATAATAATCTGAAACCAAGTTTTAAAATTAGTTTACTAAGTTTTCCTCCTCATCACAGAGACTTTCACACCAAACCTGTTTTGTTTGCCTCGTGTTCTTTTAAAGCTACGGACTCTCAGGTTTCCTCAATATGTGTGTTTCTGGTTGAATGATTTCATTCAGGCATTTTCCAAACTACTTAATCAGCAAAAGGTGGTGAAAAGGACAAATTAAAACAAAAAGCTCTGTTCCAAGCGATGTCATCCTTGGTAGAGTGCTCTACCATCACAGCTCACAGCAGCCTCGAACTCTTGGGTTTAAGCGATTCTCTTGCCTCAGCCTCCCAAGTAGCTGGGACTACAGGCGCCCGCCACAAACTCTTCTATGGTAGGTGGATTGTCATCCATTCTCCAGAAAACACAAGTTGCCACTCGTGTCCATAAGGCAATTTAAAAATGTGGTGATGTGTCACAGCGCAGTGGCTCACGCCTGTAATCCTAGCACTCTGGGAGGCCAAGGTGGGTAGATAGCTTGAGCTCAGGAGTTTGAGACCAGGCTGCGCAAGAGCGAGATGCGGTCTCTACTTAAAATAGAAGAAAATAGCTGGGGATGGTGGCGGGCGCCTGTTGTCCCAGCTACTAGCGAGGCTGAGGAAAGAGAATCGCTGGGTCCTAAGATTTTGAGGATACTGTGAGCCATAACCCAACAGCACTCTATACAGGGTGATAGTCTCAAAAAAACACGAAGTGATACAAGGAAGAAAAGAAAACATTTCAAGAAAGGTTTTCCCTTGCTTCACATCCTCCTTGGTGATGATCCTTCACTGGATTTTGATATTTAGAAAGTAGAATTCTCGGGGGGCGCCTGTGGCTCAAAGGAGTAGAGCGCCGGCCCCATAAGCTGGAGGTGGCGGGTTCAAACCCAGCCCGGGCCAAAAACTGAAAGAAAGAAAATCGAATTCTCTTGTAATAGTAACTACAATTCCCAGCAAGCAGCGGAGCCAATCTGGACCTCTTCCTGCCTCTGATTGGGTAGAACTGCCACGACGACGGCCCAATCAGCGCTTCGGTTGTTGTTCTGCGGCGCTTTCCGCGGGGCCCTGTGAAGGGTGGGGAAAGTTTGAAAGTTGGCTGCTGCGGAGCTGGTACTGGAAAAGTGTGTGTGGGGCAGTGGGGTACGCTCATTATTATCGGTTCCTTCCCTAGGCTCATGGGTGCCGATTTGGAGGGAGCGGAGGGTCTCTCGTGGGTGCTCGGCACGCCCCCTCAGTCCCCAGGGATCTTGAGGAGAACCCCGCCGCGGATTCGGGGGCTTCTAGCTTTCTTTTGGGGATGCTTAGAAGATGCTCTTTGTTGGAAAAAGCTGGTTTGAGCAGATTCTGTATGATATTTTCACCTCCTGATGCCCACCCCCAGCCTTTTCCTGCTTTGGGCAGTGGTGCCTGCCATTAGGGGAAATTTATGGACTATTCCACTTTAGATGGTGTTGGAGAGTGTTGAATCTGGAATTCAATTTCCTGGATTGGAGTGCAAGGCCCACCATTTGTCAGCTGTTTGACCTTGTGCAAGTTTTTCAACTCTCCTTCAGTATACCTTATCTGTAAAATGAGGTAAAACCTACTAAACAAAGCACTTGGAACAGTGTCTGGCACATGACGCTGTTAAATATTAGCTATTATAGTTGTCTCACAGATTTCATTGGACATCTAGCATGAGAATTTTTCTTGGTGATGAGGGAGGAGAGGGTCCAATCCCCAGGGCTGAATATCTTTATCACCTCCAGAACACATAACCTGGCATGCATACACAGCAGGAATTTACATGTTCTAGTGGAAGAAAGGAACTTGCATAATAAACAATTGGTAAGATTATTGAACAAATGTCTACAAAGTATGATGAGAATATTGGAGAGGGAGAGATATTTGACTTTGAGGAAGGCTTTGTGGAAGGAATTCAGGAAGGCAGGATGGTGCTTGTGTAACCATATATATGTGTGTGTGTGTGTGTGCCTGCGCATATACCAGTATTAATTCCATGTGGCTGGAAAGCTGGTAATGTGAGAAGCAGTGAGTGATGTTTGCTGAGTGAACTGATAATAGTAATTGCTAACTTTGGGCACCATGTGCCAGGCACTACCCACATCCTTTAACTCATGTCACTACAATCCTATGAAATAGATATTAGAATCATCTTTGTTTCACAGATGAGGAAAACTGAGACATTGGGAGGCAAACTAACTTTGCCTGGAAGGCCAGGATCTAAGTCTTGCAAACCGCTGTATGAAAGAGTGAGAATCAAAGGGCCAGTTTTTTAATTTTAATTTAATTTAATTTAATTTTTTTTATTATAGATAAAAATATGCACCATAGATGTGGCCCGACCCATTATCCTCCCTCCACTCAAACCTCTCCCCTCCCTTCCCCTTCCTTGGTCTAAAGGGCCAGTTTTTGAAGATTTTATGTGACCCTAAGAAGTTTGGAATGTATCCCATTGTCTCCTAATTCTGTAGGAAGTGTTTAAGGATAAGAATGACTTTTTAGGAAGTTATTTCTGGTATGATTGTGACACTGATCTGACTTTGGCAGACAAATTTGGAGCTTTTTCCTTTCTGCTACCATAATACATTTAAATAGAAATTGCAGTATATTGGACAGCTGTAGTTATTTGTGCATACATCTCTTGACTGTGAGTGCCCATATGGGAGGGAATATGCTCCAATTCTTGTACTCCTGAGTTCAGCAGAGAATGCTTAAGTGTATGTGGAAAGAGCAAATTAAGGAACAAATGAATAGAGAATGGGTTTTATTTTGGTCGAGTGGAGAGTGACCAGAAATAGTATGCAGTAAGTAGCTAATGAAATAGATGATGGAAGTGTCCTTATTAAGGTAGAGATACCAGAATTGGTTACTGTTTTTTTTTTTTTTTTTGAGACAGTCTCATTATGTCACCCTTGGTAGAGTGCCCTGGTGTCACAACTCACAGCAACCTCAAACTCTTGGGCATAAGTGATTCTCTTGCCTCAGCTTCCCAAGTAGCTGGAACTACAGGCGCCTGCCACAACGCCTGGCTATTTTTTGGTTGCAGATGTCATTGTTTAGCTGGCCTGGGTGTGTTTGAACCCACTGGCCTCCGTGTATGTGGCCAGCGCCTTCACCACTGTGCTATGGGCGCCGAGCCAGAATTGGTTACTGTTAATGTTCCTGTAAGTTTGGAATTTAGTTTTTTTAAAACATTTTTAAATTTTTTTAGTAGAATTGAATTTATCAGTCTAAGTGGTGTCATTGCCTGATCTGAAAAGACACTGGCACTGATACAGCATATGTCACTTGGTTTTCTCTTGAGGGAAACGGAAATCAATACTAACAAATTCCTATTGAGAGAAATGAAGGAGGTACGTTTATGGGAGTGTATGTCTGTGGTGTGTATGTATGTGTGTGTGTGTGTGAGAAAGAAAGAGAGAGAGAGGAGAGTTTTAATCTGATTCAGAGAACTTAGGTGCTAAATAGAAATGTGGACCATGATAATGGAAATAAACTAATAGCTACATTCTCTGTATACATACATATTTTGTTCCAAAATATTACTTCTTTCCTGATAATTATATTGCTTTATTCCTTGGACAATGAAGAGTTCCTTTTTCTACTTTTTTTCAGGAAATACTTTGCCATCTCAATGAGATACATGGCCTCTCTTTTGCATGCATTATTAAGGCAATTACAGTGATTGTGTTCTAGCTCTCTGAAGACAAATATCTCATGAGCTCCTTTATCCCTAAGCAAGGTACAACAAGAGTGAAATTTAATTGCATGTGAGATGTAAGCAGCTAGTGTAACAAAGAACAATTTTGTTTTATAGATAATGTCCACATAATAACATTTAATTTGATTCATATGGTTATGACTCATAGAAAAAGGAAAGGTTAAATGTGATTAAGGAGTTGCAGTAGAATGTAATGTTTAAGAGGGTAGATTTCAGAGTCAGGCTGCTTGAATTCAAATTCTGGATCCACAATTTCAATTTTCTGGTGGGAATGGACCAGCTAACCTTTCTAGGTTTTAGTTTTTCCATACATAAAAAAAGGAGCTAATAATCTAATTTCTTTGTAGGACTGTTGAGAAGATTAAATGTGATAATTTAGATAAATCATTGGAACAGTGCATAGTATACACATATAGTCAGTGTCCAGTAAATTTAGCTCTTATTGTTACAGTGAAGCAAAATAATTACTTTCTAGGAGTTCTGTTTTGAAATATGTTTTGAAGGTTAATTATGTATCCAAATAAAATTTATAAATGCATTGAGAATGTTAAAAGTGTATATAAATGTGAAATGCTGTTATATTTATTTAATGCAGCGGTTCTCAACCTGTGGGTCGTGACCCCTTTTTAACAATGAAAATACATTGCAGCATTAGGAAGGTTGAGAACCACTGATTTAATGAATATCAAAGAATTGTGTGAAATGCCCCTTCTGAGGGTTCCTGGTTTCTCTGTGTGCATGTTTGACAAACAGTAATCTCTCCTATTAAAGAATTTAAAAAGGCTGGGTGTGGTGGCTCAGGCCTGTAATCCTAGTACTCTAGGAGGCCAAGGCAGGTGAACTCATGAGATAGAGACCAGCCTGAGCCAAAGTGAGACCTCATCTCTAAAATAGTCCAGCTTTGTGGCAGGTACCTGTAGTCCCACCTACTTGGGAGACAGAGGCAAGAGAATCACTTGAGCCCAAAAGTTTGAGGTTGCTGTAAGCGTTGATGCCAAGAAAACTGAGTGATATTCTGTCAAAAAAAAAAAAAAAAAAAAAAAAAAAAAAAAAGAATTTGAAAAGATTATATAGCTTTCATTTTATTAGTAATATTTAAAAAATAGGTTTCATTTTGCATATGGAGAAGTTTGAAGAATTTTTTATTTTCTGATGTTTTCTTAAGGTTCTTTTCTTTGCTGGATCTGGAGGTATGGGTAGCAAGAAACTAAGACGAGTGGGTTTATCACAAGAGCTGTGTGACCATTTGAGTAGGCATCAGATTGTTACCTGTAAGGTAAAATTCATTTAAAAATTTTCACTGAGAATTTATATATATTAATTAAATATACTTTAATTAAACCTTAAACCTGAAATGTGAAATAAGTTTATAAAACTTAGGTTTATAAAAATATACTTTTGATGGTGCTTTTCCATAGGCTAATTTTAAATAACAAGTCACCTGGGATGCGTTTCCAATGTGATTTCATTTACCAAAATTTACTATTTTTGCATTTTGGGGAGAGAAGGGTCGTGTCATAAGGTGAAGTACACCTGGGCCATTTTTGGGGGGTTCTAGAGAAGTTGTATCTGCTTAAATTTTGTAGTTACATGAGAAATAGGACTCAAATGAGATAGTATTAAAATAGATAATTTCTTATTGACAAAGCCTGAGAAATGTATAAAGCAGATGTTGCATGTTTAAGTAATGATGCAAATCCCTCTTAGAAGGGTAAATAAGATTTAAGGTTTTTATCTTAGGATTTTATCCTTAATAACACAAATTTTCAGAGTATGCTGTAGGTTTTTTCAACTGCTTTGTATCTTAAAGATATTTTTGGATCCTCTGTTAGACATTTTATAATTCTCATTATGTTCATACTTTGAAATGTTCTTAAAAGTATGAAATTTAACATTTCATTCCCTAGTCAGTTATACTGAATACTGTCTCTGAGTGAACTCCTAGCTTAGCAAAGTTCAATACTTTGAATACTGTCTCTGAGTGAACTCCTAGCTTAGCAAGAAACTCATTTCAACTGGACACTTTCTAGGCATACATTTATGCCTGAACTCTTTTTGGCACAAGTGCAGCACTCATATACTCTTGGATTGGATGCTGTTGCTATATGATGTAACTTGGTGTGTCCTCTGGCATATGCCAACTAAACTGGATATTTACACTTGATCTTACCAAAAGGCTGAGAAGCAATTAAACTGGACATTTAGAAGATACGACTGTGTTGTCATATCTTTTAATTCAGGCCTATTTATGGGAAAAATAGTCCATAAATCTTTGATCTACAAAAAAATTACACTTTTATTTACATATGGACAGTGTGAATTGAAAGTTTCCTTTTAATTCCAATATCTTTGATATGCATATATGTTTAAAATATTCTCTTTATGTCACTTTAGGACTTTCTATGTCTTTAGGACTTTCTATGATATGCATATATGTTTAAAATATTCTCTTTATGTCACTTTAGGACTTTCTATGTCTTTCCCCACTGGAGCTTATGAAGATGACTGGCCTGAGTTATTGTGGTGTCCATGAACTTCTGTGTATGGTCAGCAGGGCCTGTGCCCCAAGAATGCAAACGGTATATTTTTATTATGAATTGATTATGATTTGATTATGAAATGATTCTTTATTGCAAAATCTTTTTTGGGGTAATACAGTTGCAAAAATAGATTCTCAAAAATAGTACCTCAAAAATATTGAGAGTTGGTGGTACCTGTGGCTCAAAGGAGTAGGGCGCCAGCCCCATATATTGAGGTGGTGGGTTCAAACCCAGCCCCAGTCAAAAACTGCAAAAAAAAAAAAAAAAAAAAAAAAAAAAAAAAAAAATATTTATTTATATTTT